>CAWVNO010001064.1:1575000-1805000 GCA_963930645.1 Salticus scenicus
CTGGTGTCATTTAGAATTTCAACTTCTCATTTAATATTATCTATGTAATATAAAACAAAAAAAAAAAAAAAAAAAAAAAAGCATCTTTTAATTAAACGTCCTCGGACAATAAAACGAAAACAAATCGCTCTTCGGAACAATACTGCTCAGTACATTATTTTCCCCCGAACAAGAAAGTTCTCCTTTCACAATCAGCGAAACGAACGACACTTTTGTTCCAACAGACGCCTCGTGAAAAGGGCAGCTTTCAGATCCGATGCCAAAACAAGGGATTTAAATCCTTCTGTGTACGAACAACCAAATTCATTTTCGTGTAACATTTGTTAGGCAGAAGAAAGGAATTATCTCCCTACATCATCTCAAAGAAAAAGGAAAAAAAAATTCTCCCAACATCATAAACTAAAACCACTGCATCCATTCTGAAACAAAAGCCTCAGAATCTAACAAAGCGAAACACCCCAAATCACCCTCATCACTGTGCAAGAGGTCCCGCCCCCCAGACGATTTATCTCCGAAACCTCCTCCCCATTCCCGAGATGACACTCCGCCCCCCTCTAGTTCGGAGAGAAACCGCCAGGCGGCGCCATCGTACGGAGGGAGGTGTGGCCCGGGGGACAGAAATCAGTGGCGTCGATCAGTCGGGGTGATCGCGAGGTGATGTGCAGAACTTGACGCTGGGAGGCGAAGATTTCAGTGGCTGTGGTGATGGGAAGGTGCGAACGCCACTGGCAATTATAGCCCGGCCTTTTAATTCCGATGTTTTTGTTTACATGGCTAATGCTTTCTGTTACAGTCCTCCGTTTGTTTACAATGGATATTACACTCTCGGTTTCATCTGGGCAGAAGATAAACTGACATTTTTCCGATCTTATTTTTCAGAATTCGAAAAAACAAAATTTAAGGAAAGTAAGAGTTTGACTGTTGTTGAATTGTAAAAAAAGAAAAAGTACTTCAACTTTTATTTTTCGATGCTTTAGAATGCCATTGGTCACTGACATTTAATATGAATTGAATGTTTTTTTAAAATTTAATTTCGATTTTAAAAAATTAAATCGATTCATGCTGGAAAGGAAAAATATAATAACCTTATTACGAATAAAAGAAGTAAAATTTACCGTGGCTGCAGCAAATGAAAATATTTTATTTTGTTTACTTTACTTTATTTTGTTTATTTCACTTTCCTTTATCTAACATGCTTTCTGGAAATTTTGAAAAATTAAATTTCTTGCTGTAATTCAACGAAATTCTCGAATTGGATGTTTTAATTAAGGAAAGAAAAAAAAAAAACTTATTATTGCTGTTAACAGAAATACGTCAAAATAGTACTGATAATAGATGAAAAAAATATTAGAATTATTTGCAAATAAAACTGCCACTGGTATTTCTATCATAGAAAAGAAAATATATAATATCCTACTTTAATCGATAAGACGCTTAAAATCATATTATCCGTTGAAGCAGGAAGAATGTGAAAAATACATCAAAATTTACAAATGAAGAAAAATAGAAAAGAATATGAATCCATGTGAGATAATAGATGAAGTTTCCATTTGTGAAATGGCAACAAACTATAAATGTAAAATTGTAAGAAAATAAAAGTAATAATAATTTTTACTATTTCTAATCAAACTTCAGTTGTAAAAATAATTACAAAGTCATCCAATGCAAAGTTGTAACAAATCAAAATCATTTTTCAATTATGAAGAATTAGCTAAATTAAAAAGAAAAGAACAATCAGTGGAAGCCTTAATGATAGAAAATAATTTTCAAAGAGTAGTTGTGTGGATTTTGACTTTTTGCACCTGCCTCTGTAAATATCACGTCATTTGATCATCAAAAGAACCTGCTACAAATGTGTACATATACTTCCTGTTCCTGTTAGACAAGTTCATCTCTTTTTGGAAACTTTGAAAAATGCATTTATAAATCTAGTCATTATATGCGTTCCTGTTTTTCTTTTCATTTTTTCCTCAAATAAGAAAGAAAGCAACTAAACTCGATTGGATTGTTTTTTGTATATTTTTTAAAACAAAATTGTTTCCTAATATTGAATTAAAAGTTCCTAAAAAGTGTTTCGACAAAATTTTTGTCACTGCAAATATTTTTGAATCCGGTTGGAAGCAGACTTTGCAATAGAAGACGTTATAAGAAGACGAATTCAAACAAATTATATTTTTATGTTATTTTGTAACTGTGCATTATTTATGATAGTTAAAAGAATTCCGCTTTTGGAGACAGTTTGAAAAGAAAAGATTATCTCGACTTTCTTTGAAAAATGTTTTATAGTTTCAGATTAAAATAAAAATTTGAAAATTTATCGTGGATCAAAAACCATTTCTTTTCCCCAGAAGAATATTTTTAAATTGTTGAAAGTAGTGAATTATTAAAAGAGAAGTTTTGAGAAAATCACATCAAGACTTGATAGGGTTTAAATAAAAAATAATTTAACAATGCATGTTCTGAATCCAAATTGAATCTACTGCCAAACTATATGTTTGAAACTTAATTTAAGAAAAATCCAATGTGTGGCCATATTATATAAAAAGAAATTTTTCTGATCAATTTAAGAGAAGTCTGAACGGAATTCAAAATTATTTCTATCACTCACGACTTACAAATACGGTTTGTACTTTATTCAGAACTGAAAACTTAAGACATTCAAATGGTCAGTGTCAAAATGTACATCTTTGACCACTGAAATAAGCAGCGATCTGTTTTCTCAACTCGTCTCACAGGCGAAGTGGCCTCCATGCGATTCGACCCAACCGACTTGGGGGCAGGAATGGCCTTCCACCCATTCCTGCTCGGGGCCCGGACCCCTTTCTCCCAGTCGGAATTCGGCGTAGGGCCCCTGATGTCCCAGCCCCACTACTTGACCGCGGCTTTGCAGACTTTCAATCCGGCACTGGCCGCTTGTTATCCGCCCGTGGGTTCGCCTCTCTTTCCGAAGCCCATAGTGGCCGAAGATGTGATGCTGGGGCCCCATCCTTCTCTCCGAGGTCCTCCTTCGGCCCTGAGGGCCCTGGAACCGGAAGACGACGGAGTGAAAGACGATCCGAAAGTGATCCTGGAATCCAAAGAACTTTGGGATAAATTCCATTCTTTGAGCACAGAAATGATAGTCACCAAATCGGGAAGGTAAGAAATCTTTTATTGCTTTTAGCAGAGGATCCCCCGTCACCGAATTTTGCATTTTTGTAAAAAAATTTCACAATTCCTTTTGTGTGTGTGTGTGTGTAATTTCTTGTTTAACCCTTTGTATCCCAAATTATTTTATTTTTGGAAAAAATTGAAACTTTTTTATTATATTCTTATGCATGAGAATCATCTCATATTAACACTTTCGCGACCGCAGGATTTGAATTTTTGACAGTAAGTTACGCCTGGTGGGCGTTATTCGCCTATGTTACAATATTTCGGAACAAAATTTTCTGTATTCACATTTATATTAGAAATGGGTATGCATTATAATTATATTCTTTCTAATCAAAGTATATTTGTATCCATAGTATATTTCATTGTAAAAATGTGAATATTGGTTATATATTTAAGAAATAAATAGCATACAAATTGCGAAAGAAACGCCCACAGGTGGAGTTACAGATTTTCAAATGACGTGAATCTACGTCAGCTGTCGCATATGTATTAAATTTAGCTTAACTATAGGGAAAGCTTAAACTATAGTCCAAATGAAATCCTGCAGTGAATTTAGGCTATATTGAGGAATTTTTTTGATGGAAGTCCCGGTGGGATACAAAGGGTTAAAAAAATCTTGTACCATACATCCAGGGAAACGATTTCATTAAAACTAACATATTTTGTTGACGCTATTTTATTGCTTAGCCAATTTTTTGTTAGAAATAAAAATTCAGTTTTGTTATAATAACACAATAAATAAATAAAAAATCAGAAATTTACAAAAATTTCTTTATATCTGCATTTGTTTAACTTTATTTTAATTTTTGTAATTGAAAAACAATTTTTTTTTAAAGAGTTTTATTTATTTATTTTATTTTATGTATATTTTAAAAGTGTAAAACAAATCAATTCCTTAAATTTATTGTGTTAATCTAAACAAAATTTTTATCGGAACATAAGTTATTGTTCTGCCAACTAAATTTTTATTGACTCAACTAAACTTTTTCTCTTGGGTGTACACCTATAATGAATATACTTTTTTTATTATTACAGTTTTTAGTTAATTTTTGGCAAAGTTTTATATACTCTGTTAACATTTCTGACGTACGATCATGATTTAAAATGGCGTTAAGTGAAGGTTGATATTTTTAAAAATCATTTTTTTTTTTTTTTTTTTTTTTTTTTTGCTAAATGATACAGTCAAGCACATTTAAAATAGATATGTTATTATGTTTATGCTACCTTATTATTATTATTTGCAGTATTTTATGCATTATATTTATACTTCTAACGCAAGAGTAGAAATTAAATATATACAGTTGTCCCCACTTAATCGGGTAACGGATAATCGAATACCCCGCTTATAAGAATATAAAGTTATAGAACCATTTTTCCCCCATAGAAGTAATGTTAAATTTCCTCGTTTAAAGAAATACTTTTTACATCGCCACCCCGCTTAATAACATAAATACTCAAAGTTTCTTAAATAAAATTCCTCTATTTCTGGGCAAATTTTTCCTCTCATTCTCAAAAAAAAAAAAAAAAAAAAAAATCTGTTCTCCTTTAAAAATCCTTACATAACTAAGGTATGCCCTTTAAACATGGGACGGTATTCCTGCCAAAGTGATTATTATATATATATATATATTTTTTTTTTTTTTTTCAAAAGCGAAATTTATGAAAACAGCAACTGATGATGAAATTATAAATTAAAATACAAATGATCTCCAGGAATTAGAAATCACAAATTTTGAAAGTTTTCAAATGATTGAAAGAGAATTTTATGAACTTTTAGATGTGGATAAAGATGGAGAAACAGAAGGAGATTAAGAGTTTAATCTTCGAATAAAATCTTTAAATGAAAGTGATAAAGAAGAGCAAGCAGATTGTAACGATAAATGAAATTGCAAAAAATCGTTTAATATTATATATCGTCATTTTGATTCTCATAGAAGCGATTATAATCTATTTATGTGCTTTAGAAAAACAAATCGAAAAATGTTTAGTTAAGTCAAAGTAATCAGTCATAACTGATTGCTTTTTTTATTAAAAATAAAATTGTAAGTATACTTTATTTATTTTGTATTTACTCCAGCATTAATTTCATTTATAAATTTATTATAATATTTTAATTTGGTAAAATATTTAAATAAGAAAGTGGTATTGATCATTTATTTTTTTAATGTAAGCATAAAATCGTTATAATAATATACATGTAATTGCGTTTCCAGTCCTCCCCGCTTAATCCAATTAATATAGTTGGAACGGTAGATATTAGTTTATGCGGGGCCGACAGTATGGTATATAAGGTCCTTGGCGAAAACAATCTGAGCTACTTGGGCGTCAAATTTCGAAAGTCACCCAGGGGTCCTATACTAAAGCTGTACCCTTTTGATGTTCTAGTTTTACGTTTTGTTAATGGCAGTATATGTTTATATTGTGTTTAATTTTGACCATTAAATTGAAACCGAAAATCCTTAGAGCTACAAATAAAGTAAAGTTATACTTTAAAAAAACTAAAGTACCTTTTACTGAAATATGAACTAACATACACGTTTCGTAATTAAGATCAGTAAAGTTTATCGGCGGAATCCTAAGATAATCTGTGAAAATTAAAACACTTTCGAATATTCGGCGTGAAAGACATTTGCTTACAGAGCAAAAGACATTATTATACTTGCACTTGGCGACCCACATACCTTTTCGTCAAATGCATGTAATCTTAATAAATTTAAAAAATTGTTTATTAAACAAATGTTTTAACGTAGTATTAAATACTAACTTTAAAATTATCCGATGAAATAGTTGATTACTTTATATATGAGCTGCTAGAATACACCGAAGTGATTTGCGGTTGAAAGTATTTAATTTTACTTCATAAAAATGTTTTTTATCGTATAACTAGCAGATGTTTATGCCATATAGGCTTGAGTTATAATGTATCTTCAGCACTTTATTTTATTTGAAACATCTTTTACATTTTGCAATTATTAATTGATAATTATATTCAACTTTTAAGATCTTATTTCAAAATGTTTAAAAAAAAACTTTTAGTTAAAAATAAAGGTTTTAAAAAATAATTACATACTTTTAAATCTTTGATTAAAAAAAAAAAAAAAAAAAAAAATGAAGAAGAAGAAGAAGAAAATGTTGCCACTTGACGTTATACAAATACGACCAAACCTGTGCCATATGCTTATCCAATGCTGCTCTATTGTGGCTCTTTCAATCTCGGAAATGGTTTCAGAACGCTTTCCTTTTAACGCGGTTTTTATTTTTGGGAAGAGCCAGAAATCGCATGGTGCTAAATCCGGAGAGTAAGGTGGATGTGGACAGACAGCAAGGTTTTTTGTGGCTAGAAACTCACGAATCAGAAGCGATGGCAAGCGATTTACATGTATATAGATAGATTTTTTGTTTACCCCTGGAACCTGCCCCTAATAAGATAGGTGCCTGGAAACACTTGTATATAATATTAACATTGATTATGAAGTCGTGTGCAAAATTTCAGGTCCAGAAATGGCCGAAAATTGAATTACAAGATTCTGTAATATGTATACATTAATAGTTACATCATGTGAAGTTAATAAAATCGTTTTAATAAGTTCTATGGGTCAAGGCTGAATTAATGCATGGGCCAACTGGGTTCTAGTCGAGCCGAGGGGCCCTTAAAATTTAAGGACTCAAAATTTCCTTTTCAATTTAAAGAATAGAAATGATATATTAATGCTTCGAAAAAGAACAAACCAATGAAAAATTGACTACAACGTAAAATAAATAAATAAATAAAATAAAAATTGTTTACGGTATAGTTTTTTATTTTTTATTTTATTTATTTTTTATTTTTATTTTTAAATGGTACATTAAGGGGACAGTCTACTTTTAAAAATCTGAAGTGACTCCAATCGACTTTCCGAACATTGAGTCATTAACAGTTTTGTAGATAAAGTAAAGAAAGAGGAGTTGTTAAACAAACAAAAGAGAGAAAACCATAATAGAGTGTTTGAGTATTTTTCTCCCTATATTACACGATGCTTTATTGAACGCTACTGAGCATTGAGCCCATAGATCATAATGATAAAGAATTTTCCGTTGTGTCCCTGTAAAAACCTATAAATGCTAGATTCACCAAAATGCTTATAGTTAATGCAACAGTGATTTATAATATTCATATAAATTTTCAGCTCAATTGAATAAGGCGTTTACATGCTATCGCACTTTTAAAAATTGGGTCCCATAGGCCATAATGATAAAGAATTTTTCTTTGCGCCCCTGTAAAAAAAACTGTAAGTGCTCGATTCACCAAAATCTATACAGTTCGTGCAACTGTGGCCTATAACATGTGTAAAAAATTTTTTTCCTCAGACTAATAAAGCGTTTAGACGCTATCGCACTTTTAAAAATTTGGCCCCATAGGCCCTAATGATAAAGAATTTTTCCTGGTGTCCCTGTAAAAAAACTATAAGTGCTAGATTCACCAAAATGTATAAGGTTCGTACTACGGTGACTTACAATATACGTACCAACTTTCAGCTTATTCGAACAAAGCGTTTAGACGCTAGCGTGTTCAGTCAGAGACACACACACATACATACACACATTCCCACACACACACATACATACATCATCGTAAAAATAGTGGAAACGTACTCAGGGGACCTCGAAACGTATAGAAACATCAAAATCTCGAATTCGGATTTTTGACATGATTACAATACTTTCCTCGCTATAGTGTTCGGAAAGTAAAAATGGAAAGAAAATGGAGAAATTAGCTATCAATTTTCAGAATTTTTAAAGAAAAGAAATGAATGCATGTACAAACTTTTTGTGTGTGTGTGTGTGTATGTGTGTTAACTAGTATGACTTTTCTCTATCGATTAAAAATATTATTTTGGTTTCCTTTAAAATAGAAAATTATTTTATTGCAGATTATTTTTTTTAAAAAATTCGAGGATGTACTCTCACTGAGCGCAGGATATCTCAATTACGATTTCCTTTATCCTTGTAATTTTTACACTCAATGAAACAAAACATTCAAACTAAGAATTTGAACTAAACGCTCTTAATTATTTTAATAACACCGAATTAAATTAATAATTAAATGTGAAATGTGAATTTACCATTACAATTTTTATAGTTTCACAACCATCTATTGAACAGAACTTCTTATTTTTAGTTCATTCTATTCATTATGTTAAAATGTATGGTTGAGAAAAAATTTAAGTTCATATCTCAAATGCTTTTTGAAATATCATGCGCGCAGTGAGAAAGCACCCTTGAATTTTTTTTTTTTTTTTTTTTTAATAATCTACGATAAAATAATTTTCTATTTTAAAGTAAACCAAAATAATATTTGTAATCGATAGAAAAATGTCATATACTAGTTAACAAAAAAAAAAAAAAAAAAAAAAAAAAAAAAATTATTTGTACGGTCGGTAACAAAAGTTCGAACACTAGCAAAAATTCCTATATAAAAAAAATACACTTAATACAGTTTTGTTAAATAAATCCTTGTCGAATCCTGTTCTTAGTCAGTCTACAAACAGGATTCCACAAGGATTTATTGAACAAAACTGTATTAAGTATACTTTTTTTACATATGAATTTTCGCTAGTGTTCGGATACTTTTGTTACCGACTGTACATGCATTCATTGTTTGTTTGTTTTTTTTTAATTCTGAAAGTTGATCAAAATTTCTTCATTTTCCCATTTTTAAAAGTATAGGCTGTCCTCTTGAACTTAGAAACACAGTATATTTACCATTCAAGTAATATATGCCATGTATATTGTAAATTAACTGTTTCCTGGTAAATTATAATAGCACCGTACCGTAACGGTCCTTTACACCAGGGCAACGACCGGACGACAGCTGTACATATATTCTTTAATATAGATATATACAGTAAAGCACCATTTATACGTCTCTCGCTTATACGTCTTTTACATTTATACGTTCTTTTAGTGAAGTTCCGATTCATTCCTGTTCATTTTAATACAAAAATTCTTCGTTTGTACGCCACTGACAGTCGCCATACAGTCGGCTGCAAAATTATTCGAGCACTAGCCAATAATTCCTATATTTAAAGAGTACACTTAAGACTGTTTTGTTAAGTGAACCCTTGTCGAATCATGTTCTTAGACTGATTAAGAACATGACTCGACAAGGATTTATTTAACAAAGCTGTATTAAGTGTACTTTTTTTTTTTGGCAAGGATTATTGCTAGTGCTCGAATAATTTTGCAGCCGACTGTACGTCTTTTCCACTTGACTAAAATACGCAAAATTTCTCGAGCTGTCAGTATTTTCCATTCTAAATAAGACGGGTTTTTCCTATAAAGCGTCTTGAATGGGGGAACACAGGAAAGGTCGGAGAATACTGATCCAAGAATCCATTGAATTCAGAGTAGAATTTATAATACTCGTAGACAAGCAGCCAACCAGACGAACATTAAAGATTTTTAATGTTATTAAATATAACTATCTGTATGGACATAAATATCGTATGCTTATTATTAAAGATACGCAATCTACATAATGAATACTCAAAATGTGTTCATGCAGTTCTTAAGAAATGTAATATAATACTCAATATAGGATATATGTAATGAGTACTCAGTCATGCATTTATAGTATATTTTCTCTCACTTTTTATAATAAATCATTTTTTTTTTTTTTTAATTAAGATCTTTAAAAAATGTATAATATACATTTACTAACTTAAGAAACTTTATTACTTGTAATTAGTATTTTCACATAAATTTTGCTTAAGTGTCATTCAATGTGTAGTGATCAAAGTGTTATTATACTATTAAAATTTCGATTATACGTCTTTTCATTTATACGTCCTTTTACGTCAGTTCCTTGAAAGACGTATAAACGGTGCTTGACTGCAATTTGTAACGATTCGGTCCTAAGATAGAATTTCTCTTATGAAGATTGTATTATATATTACATCATCATGTATAAAATATTACAATATAATATTCTATATTATATTATTATTATATAGAATATTAAATAAAATTAGTCTATACTAGCAAGCCCGCGCGAAATATTTTCTTTTCTTATTTACCTTTAAAATTTGAAACTCATAAATGTTATGCCAATTTCACAACCTAGTTAAAATTTTAATTTACGGTAATTAAAGGTACTGTACTGTAAGTGCATGGTAGAGGACTAAAAAATAAGTTACCATAGAGTTTCCCCGAGATTTAAAAAAGGGCAAAATGTTGCAAATAAGAAAAGGGTACTTTTTACATTCTTGAGGGCAGTTTTGTACTCTTAAGGGCGCATTTTACATTCAAAATCAAGACATTTAATTTTAAAATTCAGTTACAAAAATGAATACATTAAAAAGAAGAAAATTCTAAAACTTTCTTTACATTTGCTCATGAATAAAGTATGCACGAATGTTGATCAACATACTCAATATTTTTATTTACATTTTTAGAATTTATATTCAGTTGGAAGGGTATTTTATACAAAAAGCATTAAGGATGCAATAATTTCAGATGAAGGGCAAGAAGGATAATATTTTTTTAATCAAAGGGCAGGCAGGGCGCAGCATCCACCTGAAACTGTGTGGCGGAAATTCTGTAATTTACGGTACATGTACTGTAAATTGGATTTACAGTGCTGACCGTACAGGCACTGTAATTTTAAGCCGAATTTATATTTACAGTGCTGCCTGTACAGGCACCGTAATTTTAATCCGAATTTTTATCGAATGTATTCTAAGATTGCGTCTATCTTGTCTCCCATAACTTATAAATAAATGCATAGATAAATGTTTCTAAAAAGATTTTACTAATTCGTAGAAATGCAATTTTATATGCATCAATATTTTTTCAATAAATTATTCTTCCTTATTACCTCATGCTCTTAAAGATTAAAGAATAAGTACTTACAAGCAAAAAAGTTTAGAATATAAAAATCTACTTATAATGTGTATGAATACTATATAACATGTTGTTCAAGATACTTACGATTTTATGATTTAATGTTGCATTTATGATTCAATCCTACTGCTACAAAGCAAAATGTATCTGCTGTCCGGGAATGGCGTACCGAATCTGGTATCACGCAGGAAGTATTAGCAATTCACAAAATATTTGCATCTACAAAGAAAACAAATTAACAGTATAAGACAAGTGCAACAATCTAGAGTCGTAATATAAATAATTATTCTTGTAATTTTAGACTTTTTTTTTTTTTTTTTTTTTAGATGTTAAATTAATTTGCGGAGATTTAAAAAATCTTGCAGCGCTCGTTGCTGTGCAGCACTTATTCTACTACAATGAATTAGGGAAAAATAAAACCTTTATTCCAAAAAAACTGTAAAAACACTATTTCCCAAAGGTGTTAAAAAACATCCTTAAACGAACTTATACATTTATACAATATTTTAAGGCATCGATTTTTTTTTTTTTTTTTTTTTTTCTGTTTCTAAATGCAAATTGGGAACTTGGTTCACTTTTACGTTTTTCGGTATGGTATTTCGTATTTGAGAATCAGGGCGATTGATTTCTCTAGGGTCCAAGGACTGGGGAGGAGGGCCGTGGGAGTGGAGGTCTTTCAGTGGGGGGGTCTTTCTAAGAGGTCGTAGCCCGTATTTGTATTTTTTGGACTTATAATCCGAGAAACACATCAGGTTTCAATTTACCAAAAGTGCTTGGTGCCAAGTAAAATGCTTATTTGTTTATTTTTACATTTTCTCACTGGCAGTAAGAGGAGGAGGAGGCTATTATAGACAACTTAACTAATTCTGCTATTGATCTCCCGAAATTTCTCTGTAAGTTTTATAGGTTTGGGCCCACTGGCATTCGCTTCCATGAGGAATTAGAAACATAATTATTAGTTCAGCAGCAGTTTATCACTCAGAGTTTTTAGAATAGAAAACTAAATTTTTAACGCCTTCCTTTCCAACAAGGTTGAAAAGTGTTAATGACTTTGGTTTGTGTGTCCGTCTGTCCGCGCTCTCCCTTAAATATTCAGGGAATTTCTTGAAACCGATATGTTATTTGAGTTCACTGTCAGATGTTCCCTATTGAAAATGGAGGGAATGCCTCTACTGGTTTGTATAAAGAGACACCCGAAAGTATACCAAAGAATTATGTTCTATAACAATATTTTTATACCTCTACTTTACAAAAATTAAGTCATATTTAATTTTAATTACCTTTTAAATCTTAATGAAATTGAAATATGTTATTTCAATTCACTATCGGATGTTTTCTGTAGAAAATGGAGTAAATATCACCAATGGTTTCCATACAAGGACACCGTAAAGTATTTGAAAGCACTGCGTTCTATGAGAAGTATTTCTATAAACCAAACTTTAATAACTTCACTTTGCCCAAATATTAATGAAATTAAAATATGTATTCATGTGCACAAAAGAATGCTTACTATAGAATATAGTATGAATATGATTAGCATTAGAATTTCCAGGGCCACAAAAAATATTCAATTACATTAAGAGATAATATTGAAAATTTGTGGGGGCTACCGCCCCCTCAAGCCATGTATATCTTTTGAAGATTATTACAGACCAAATGGTGCAACTAAATATAATTCTATAGTAATAACACACGGCACATCTTGAAATACATTTCCATCCATTTTCAGATATTGTCGCACTATAATCTGGTTCTTTTGTGTAGCCCTGAAAATGAACAGTGAACGATTTCCCATAACCATATTCTACATGAGATATGTTTTTATGCATATAAAAAATATATATTCATTTCATAATTTTTAGTGTAGTCTATAGCTGATAAACTCTACTTACCTGCAATTTCCCCCATAGACATAATGCATTTGAATTTTCTTGGGTGTCCCTGTACACGAACCATTTGCTTGATCTCAACGAAAAACTTAGTGTAGCATCCCTATATCATATACATTTAGAATACCAAGTTTGGACTATTTGCTGCTATTTGCTCTTGAGATAGGCTGATAACAGACAGACACATAGAGACTAACCGCTAAAAACATAAACTAAGATTTTTTACTTTATCTTACCCATAACGTAGAGAAAGTATTGTTTTGGGGTCAAATTTCCGAAAATGTGTTTTTCTTATATTTACGTGTTTTGAGGACCCCTGAATCTAAAAATCATGTTTTTAGCGATTGGTCTGTGTGTGTGTCTGTCAGTATATCTCAAGAACAAATAATAGCATAAATTTCAAACTTCATATTTTAAATGTGCATCCTATAGGGATGCTACACTAAACTCTTCGTTGAGATCAAGCAAATGGTTCGTGTACGGGACCCCCAAGAGAATTACGGTTATGGGAGAAATTACAGTTAGTAGAGTGTAAACATCTATAGAATGCATTAAACAAAATGAAACGAATATATATTTTTCGTATGCGTAAAAACATATTCCATGTAGAATATGGTATGGAAAACATTCACTGTTCGTTGCAGGACTATACAAAAGAACTAGATTATTGTACGACAATATTTGAAAATTGATTGAAATGTACTTCAGGTTGTGCCGTGTGTTATTAATATAGGATTATATTTATTTGCACCCTATGATGTGTACATATTCAGAAGATATACGCTATAACATTCCTTTTTTTAGTAGAGGTGCTTTACTGTAATATTTTGCCATGTCCAGGAAAGCTGCTCAGAAATTAACATTAATTCCTCATAGCTATATTGGTAAATAATGTATTTTTTGAAGTTAAATATTCATCGTCTAGATTTTTGTATATTTACGCGTTTTGAGGATTCCTGAATACTGAAGTCAAGTTTTTGACGTTTGATCTTTGTCTGTATGTCTTAGAATAAATTAAAAACAAATAATTTCGGGCGATCCAAATGTTATATTTTGAAGTTAATGCGTTTGTTACTATAAAAGTTTGATGAGTTTCAAAGAATATTGCGTGTTGCGTGTGAAAGTTGCCTGAATAATTTTAAATGAACTTTTGAATTTATTAGCAAATTTGAATTCTATATAAATGTAGGTACAATAATGAAACGGGGGTAGTGAGGGAGCGGTAAACGATCAGAAACTAAGCTTGTCAACACTAGAGTACAGAAAAAAAAATTATTTATCTAAAAAAAAAAAACTATTATGCCAAACAGTTTAATTGACTAACCAAAATAAAGACAAATTAATGTAAAGAAACTATTCGATGTGTTAAAAATGCTATTTAATATACTTTTTTGAAAAAATAAAAAAGTATCCACACTATATACTTTTGATATTCCCATCGTATTTTTACCTAGTTCAACATTGCCTATGAACCCTTTTCTGGTCACTGTTGCGAAATTTAGGCACTTTTTATTCAATATCCACCACTGAATTTTAACTGTATTGGTCGCCTCTTCACTTCGAAGGTCATCCATCTCTTATGTATATTAAATCTCTCTCCTCAAAATTATTGAATAAATAAAAGAGTCACTCAATTTGGTAACAAAGTGAAAACGAAAATATTGAGAGTCGACAAAGAAATCATGATTTTGTTTTTATGACAGCCTAATCAACGCATGGACCTACTGAGGTCGAGGGACCCTTCCTGTTTTCGGGCCCAAAATTTCATTTTCAATTCGAATAACTTAGATAAAAATGTATAAAAAGAAATCTAAATAAATTGTTCTGATTCATAAAATTGCAATCTGAAATACACTAATATTTTTGTAACAAATTACATAATTATTCAGCTTTATTACCTCATGAAACAAATCAGAAATAATGAAAAAAGAAACTAGTATGTCGTAGCCACCACGAAACGTTTTTCTTATATACAGGGTGTCTCAAAGGTACAGCGACAAGGACACATCATAAGGATTCGGAATCGCATAGGAACCCATGACAGCAAATCTCATATTAAACCTTTAAGAACTGCAGGTGTGGAAAATTGGCACAGAATTCATGCCACAATAAATGAAACGAAATTTTCTTATTATTAAACCAACGATTTAATGTAGGTAGTTCTGCGGCAATTTTCCAGCCCTGTAGTTTTGGGTTATTTTTTAACACAAATGGACGTGGCTTTTAAATATTTAATTTTAACAAACATATTTTCTTGTGAAAATGTTTGCATAAAAATATATGCATAGTATATAACGATGTTTCTAATCGATGCATTCATAGCACTCATTGTATTAATACGAAAGTTGTGTATGCGATTTCCCTGTTGACTATCTCTATTACAAAAAATATACATTCGTTTCATTTGGTTGAGTGCAGTCTATAGATGTTAAACTCTACATACTTACCTGCAATTTTCCCAATAGACGTAATGTATTTGAATTCTCTTGGGTTTCCTTGTACGCGAATCATTTGCTTCATCTCAACGAAAAGCTTACTGTAGCATCCCTGTAGGATACACATTTAGAATACCAAGTTTGAACTTTCTGCCATAATTTGTTTTTGAGATAGGCTGATAACAGACAGACACACACAGAGACCATTTGCTAAAAACATGATTTTCGTATTCAGGGGACCTCAGAACATGTAAATATAACAAAAACTCGCGTTCGAAAATCTGACCCAAAAACAATACTTTCTCTACCTTATGGATAAGAGAAAGTAATAAAAATTGCTGGCTCTGTCTATTAACTACATTTCGAATGAAATATGAAGAACAATTTTCTGGACAATCATGCATGTATGTGTTTAACAGAGCTTACTGGACATTTTTGAGGAATAAAAAAAGAAAATAATTATGTTAAAATATAATTTGGTAAATGTATTTTTTTCTTTTAGTACGATTGATAAAACCTAGGTAATATTTTTAATAAAGAATCGAAAATCATAGGAAACATATCGAAATTTGTATTAGAAAGTAAATAGTTTTATTTAGAAATAAATAAAGTATAAGAGAAAATCCTATCAAGGCAAATGTATAACGGCTTAAAACCTAAAGTAATTTTAATTTTATTATATTCATTATGTGAAATATCGAAAATTTGGTTATAATATTTTACTAACAATTAAAATCAACAGCAAGATTTATAATCCTGAGTTGTTTTCAAGTATACATTCTACTTTTAAAATAATTCTAAAGTAATTTTAATTTAAAAATGTCTGTTATATGCCTGTAATTTTATGTTATTAATAAATGAAGTAAAAATTTATAAATATGATTAATTTCGTATATGAATGATATGCATAGATATAGTAATAAGACATAGATTGATCAGCGAGAGGGAAAAAGTGATGCCTTTTTTTTTCGGGAAAAGTCACTCTAATGGCTGCCTTTCCCCGAGTCAATCACACACAGGAATACACACGGATTATTTAGTAAATAAAATTTATGAATAATTTATTTACTAAAGGTGAAGGAAAAACTCCAGATACAGTTTCAAATTCATTTTTTTTTTTTATTCTTTTTTTCAATACTCTCTAATGGCTTATTTTAGAACTTTTTTTCGGCATCAAAATTTTTTGCTCGATAACATGGGGATGATAGATCTATATATGTTACTATTTCTATGATGATATGCTAATGTAAATTAAACAACCTGTGTATGTGCTCAGTGGTTCAGGGATAAGACACTCGCCTGCTACGGGAAGGGCCTGGGTTCGATTCCCGACAGATCCGAACTGCATTCTTTCCACCGTTGAACTGGAGTCAATTCGCAGGGCGAAAAGTAACGATATCGTCTAGTGTATACGATTTTTTAAAGGAAAAATAAACAGTCATACTCTTTAAATTACTCGGTATATTCTCACTCTTTCGAAAAGAGTCTTTTCACTCTTTAAAAGTTGGCTCCATTTTTCGCATGTTGAAAGGGTGATAGGCCACTCTTTTAGAGTTAGATCTCACTCTTCATATTTTAGAGTGATTCCAGTATATTTTATTGAGCAGAAACATAACGTCCTTCCAAAGTTAATGAATCCATTTACTACTAAATTATCTGATATGAAATGCTCTCCTTTTACGATTTCCCCGTCTCCGATCACCCAATCCCATGTTTTCCTACTGGGAAATTTGTTCATACAATGACTTAACACCTAATGTAATTTTTCAAATTAGTTTTTCACATTTAGAAAATTTGCAATCGCTCAGTAAGTATTCGTTTTATTAAAAATTGAATTATTGTTATTATTATTATTTATTTCAATATTTTGAGTTTAAAATGTGAAAAATTAACAAAGTACGTTTATCTCTTTTTTTTAGCCGTAAAATAAAATATAAAAGATTAAGAAAAAACAAAAAAAATCTGAATTTGGAAAAAAAGAAATATACATATCTATACACATAATGTAATGAGTATTCTACACCCCGCGACAAAAAAGATAGGTATTACAAAGGGTTTTTTCTTTGGTTTTTCATCAAATAACATTATCTAAATTGTGCTTATCATTTATTATTAACATAAAATAACACTATTCCCGGACTCATTTTTGTTTTAAGACTCATTTAGAAAAATTTTAAGACTAAATTTTTTCTAATTTAAGACTACACACCGCGACAAAAAGATAGGAACAAAGGATTTTTTTTTTTTTTTTTAATTTTTGAATATGTTTATTTTGAATATGGTTCAAATATTTAATATGTTTTTGATATGATAATATTTTGTTATGATAATAAATGATCAGCACAATTTAGATAATGTTATTTTACGAAAAATTTTAAAAACCCTTTGTTCCTATCTTTTTGTCGCGGTGTGTAGTCTTGTATTAGAAAAATTTTAGTCTTAAAACAAAAATGAGTCCGGGAATAGTGTTATTTTATGATAATAATAAATGATAAGCACAATTTAGATAATGTTATTTTATGAAAAATCAAAGAAAAAAAACCCTTTGTACCTATCTTTTTGTCGCGGGGTGTATAAACAAATGTCTCCATATAAGTTGCATATGGGATTGGGTGACTAGAGAATGAAAATTGTAAGAGAGGGGAGCCTTAAGGCCAAAAACATAGCTTAATATTAAATTATGAGGGAACATTCATGTACTTCCGTCTTGTTCTCTGTTTTGCCCTTTGAGTACATACCGACACATTATAGTATACTCCCGGTTAGTGGCACGAACTTCGCAGAGGATCAAAGGAGATAAAAAATATTCTAGCTCAAAAACTCGACTGCATTGTTGTACTATATAAAACATAAAGAGTGAAAATATTCACAATACAGTAAAAAAGTTTGTATTATATATATAGATATGTTAAAGAATATAAAAAAGAAAAAAAAAGTGTATTCACGGTGAAACCGAAATACAACCTGTAAGCTAATTTAGGCATTCAATTAAACAGTACCCTGCTGTATTGTAGAAGAAATTAAACAAAAACAACATAATTATTTATATTCCTCCACTGTTTTTTTTTTCTTTTTTTTATTATTATTATTACAATTATTATTATTATTGAGAAAAACATTTTCTCTTGATTACGCCCTTTTTACGCATCTGTGGAAAATCCGGAACTCACATAATCCGCTTGCGGATAATCATGAGTTTACGGTATATATCAAATAAAATAAACTCCCGATTATCCACGTGAGAAATATCAACATGCGCAGGAAAAGGTCGGGATCAACAGAAAAGGCTTTTCTCAACAAGAAACAAAAACAAATAATTGCTTTTTTTTTCCAAAGAGAAAAAATGTAAATATAAAGAATTGTGTTGTTTTTGTTTCATTTTTTCTACACTACGGTAAAGTACCTAATATGCCATCATTTTAATTTATTCCGAAACATTTTTAGTATCCGTCTCCCCCCCTCTCCCCACACATTTTTCACAAAGGGTATTTTTCTTCCTAGGCAAAAAAGTCGGCAAAAAAGTTTAAAGATAAACTTCAGAAACCAGCAGGTATTTCGGACTTTCTAAAGTAAAAATGAATGTTTCCTGAAGGAAGCCTACTGTTTTTATTTTTCTTCAAAATACCAGTGGAAACTTTTAGAATGCCTGAAAAATGTTATAAGAAGTCCGAAATAACTGCAGATTTTTGACTTTTTTTTTTAACCTAGGTTCTTATTTAATCGTGATTATATATTGAAGAAAATTTCATTACAAATAAAACGAGGTAAAAAATGGCATCCTATTCACAATGCTTCGGAATGATAAATTACAATGCTGATATGTCTGCGGTACTGTTTAATGGAGTGCCTAAATTGGCTTACAGAGGGTACCTTGGCTTCATAGGAAGTACACTTTTTCTTTTTTTATTGTTTTTATATCCTTTAGTATATACAATACAACTCATTTTGTTATATTATGAATATTTTCACTGTTTGTATATACGATACAATAAAGTTTTCTAGTTAGAGTTTTTTTTTTTTTTTTTTTTTTTAATCTAATTTGCCCTTTTATTTCCAGCCTTTTTAGCGGTTTATTTGCAACTTGCCATCATCCGCGGAACCCGTCTTACTCATTCCGCGGATAATCGGGAGTATACTGGACATGATAAGAAAGCACTACAGATTTGGCGTTTTAAAGTAATAATTACAAAACTTTGAATGAACACCATAAAATGCAAAAGAACTCGCAACCACTGTTTCGGGTCGAAAGAACACACCACCCTTGTGTTCTTTCGACCCAAAACAGTGGTTGCGAGTTCTTTTGCATTTCAGGGTGTTCATTCAAAGTTTTGTAATTATTATACTGGACATATCTAGACTAAGGTGACCATACGTCCTCGAATTTTGACCTTTTCTATTTTTTGTCCCAAAAGTTCTTCGACTACTTGGGGACACTCAATGTCCCCAAATTTAAATAGTTGTATATTTATTTGAAAATCACAGTCCATTCCGTAGAGGATCAAAATTATGATGGCATGTTTAGGGGTAAGTCCAAGACTGTCGCCAATTGCTCATTCTACAACACTGGTGAGACGTAAATCCCATCCAATCAAAATCGAACAAGTAATTGGATAATCTTGGAAATCAACGCAGCTTTGAAATAAAGACCCTCATACTTCATGAGCAGATAAAGAATCATGCACTACTAATCAGTATATAAATTCTATCTTGCCCGATTTATGTTAAGTGAAAAATAAATTTTTTTAATGAAATTTTGACAAAAATATGGCAGTTATAGGACCACCGCAAATTGCGTTGATACGCTGGTAGGAGAAAAAAAGAAATGATTTTCTTGTATAGTTATATAATAGGAAATAATTTCTGCATTTCTGGGAGTGGGGATTCTAAAGATTAAAATGAAATGCTGTTATTCTGTGTTCTCTCCTATCATCATAATAAAGTATAAGTGGATGGAGACTTGATTATTTTAATAATGCTGGGATAATTTAATTTGCATAAACTTACCTTAGGCTCAGCAATTTTTCATAGAAAAAAAAAGTGTTCTACAGCATTTTGTAATGTACAAATCAGAGTTCTTTTTATTAATAATGCATATATAGGTATTGGTCTGTTATGTCCTCGAAAAAGTCCCCAAATAGAGTTTTCAATGTCTTCGAAATTTACTTCGATTTGGGGACGAACGGTAATTTGTCCTCAAATCAGTGTTTGAAAATATGGGTCACCTTAATCTAGACTAACACGTAGATAAATGTACAGAGACATACACACCACATGTATGCAAATATTACAAAATAAATAAAAAGTATTCTCTAACGCCAACTTCATATTCTTTCTGTTTACGACGCTGACGTTTAGAAGAACATCTCTACCTCCACTAACCTATAAATTTCTCTTCATTTTTCGGTCACTCTCGATCGACATTCGAAATGTAACTTCATTCGACATCCTCGAATTCGTTTCTCCATTTCCGCTCGAGTGATTCGCGAAAGGACACGAATTAAGACGTAAATGAAAGGCGACATGCCGACATAATAAAAAGTGTTTGGGGAGAACCCTCTCAAACGGACATTCATTTCCGCCATCACCTTCGGACACTTCAAAGGTTAGGGATGGCATCCATCAATTCAAAGGCAGCGCGAATTCGAATCGTCATTTTAGGACGCAACGAGAAACTCATTCGATTCCTGCGTGAGGAGAATTTTCTAATCAGAAAAGCTGTGAACTTGGGCTTGTTCAATTGTTTTATGAAGAATTTTTAATCTATTTCAGACGAGCAGACACAAAAGTCAGGCGCATCCTATAGATTAGGAAACATATTCCAAATATATGTACTCAAAGTTTTGTTGAAATAACAAAACTTTCTGTTTAAATGTGTTCAATTGAAATTTTGGTTAAATTAACAAAATAATTTTGTTGTAATTCAAAAAGGAACATTTGGTTTCTATTACAAAAATAGTATAAAAAAAAATACCGTAAAATTAAACTGATTATTATGTTAAGTAAGCTAATAGAGAGAAATTTTTGTAAATTTGTTAACAGTAGGTACAACTTGAGTGTTGTTGTAACCAAAGGGATCATTTTATTTCTGATGAAAATCTATATAATATTTCTCGAACGTGGACCCATTACGATTATATTTTGTAGAAACGATGCGATAGTGACAATAAAATACGCGAGGATAACAAATAACATACAAGTAATATTTAAGCACGCGGACTCAGTTCAGTGATCTAATCCTAGATATAGTAATATATTTACATCTATCATCCCCATGTTATCGTGCAAAGATTTTTGATGCCGAAAAAAAGAGAACCTTCGGAATCAGCTATTAAGTGGTATTGAAAAAAAAAAAAAAAAGAAAAATGAATTTGAAACTGTATCTGGAGTTTTTCATTCACCTTTAGTAAATAAGTTATTCATAAATTTTATTTGCTAAAATATTCGTATCTATATTCCCATGTGTATTCACTCGGGGAAAGAAGGTCATACTTTGGTAAAATTGCCGTTTTTTCCTAAGTGAAAAGGAGTCACTTTTTTCTCCCCATTGATCAATCTATATATTATTACTATATCTATGGGTCTAATAATGATAATAAATAAATAAAATAAATGACATTTGTCTGATTAGATCATTTTATAGAAAAAAATAATTTTTAAAGTTGCATTTTTACAATTCTTGCAAGCGTCCATTTAAACCCAGCAATACTTTAAAGATGTAAACAAAACATCAACTTTTGTAATAAAATTGATAGAAAAACGCAATAACAAAAAGTAAAATCAAAATAGGTACTAAGTGTTTTTAACAAAAATTTATGCCAAAATGAATAAATAATAAAATAAAATTAAATAAAAAGGATATCGCCAGCAGGGCGGCAAAAATTTAAAAATCGTCATAGGGGTCCTTTATTAAAGCTTCCTTGCTGGGAAAGTATGAAAACTGGGTCGTCAGACATGATTTTTATTTTGAAACTTTTCTTCGAACGATTTTCGCTTAACTATCATGAGCGTTTCATCCCACAAAAACGAATAATAATTTGGCTTCTGGTGAATTGAAATTTTAATTGGATGGTGAAATGGGTATAAGACCATAAGTTTCAAATTTTAAAGGTAAATTAAAAATAAATAAATAAACTTCGAAAATTTCGCATGGGTTTACTATAGTTTGGTTTAAAACAACAACAATAACCTCAATAAAACACATTCTGTAGTTTTAATCAAATCCTTTTTCTGGAGCTACTTTGGGTCGAGCAGCACCTGAAACCGACCCGACTCGTCGGTCGAGTTGGGTTTATTTTTTAACGAGTCGGGTCGTCTTCAGAACATCTTTAAGAAAAAATATCATAATAAGCATAAATAAATTTGCTTCATGCGCTGAATAAAAAAAAAAAATAATAATAAAATAAAAAAAAAATTGACGTCTAGAAAATATATTTTCGCTCTAGTAAATATAGTTCCATGTAGAGGTCTGAGAGGGCCCGAGATTGAAGCCAGATCCCTACCCGGCCCATGGGCGGAATTTCTTAATTTATTTTCGGGTTGGGCTGAGCTTCGACTTAATATGAACATTCTACTTTGAAAACTTCACCCATTATTCGAAATTTACGAATTTCTTAACATGGCAGAATAGGCAAAATTTTGCTTCAATGCGTACATTCAAAGTAATATTTTTATTGTAAAAATGTCAGATAGCTTTTAAAATCCAGTTTTGAAGTTGGAATGAACATCATTAACGGCAATCTTCACTTACCGTCGCCGGTAGCCCGAGCCAATGTTTTTCTATGGGGAAATTTTCTCTACAAATAACTCATTAACTAATACATATTTTTTAATTCTGTTTTCACATACAGAAAGTTCCCAACTGGTAAATGGACGGATCTTTTTTAAAAATGTATTTTTTTAATTTTTAATTTTTTATTTTAAAATTGCAAAATGAAAAAATTCCACGTATTGAAAATTCGTATTTTTGCAGCTTCAAAATAAAATATAAAAATTAAAAAAACAATTTTTTAAAAAAGGTCCGTCCATTTAACAGCTGGGATCTTTCTGAATGTGAAAACAGAATTTAAAAATATGTATTAGTTAATAAGTTATTTGTAAAGAAAAATTTCCCATTGAATAACATTAGTTTCGGCTTCCGGCGGCGGTGAGTGAAGAGGGCCCTTAAATAGGAACATTCTAATTTGAAATTTTCGTATATTATTCGAAATTTAAGATTTTCTTAACATAGCAGAATGGAGCAATATTTCGCACAAAGTTGCATTATGAGGACCATTGCATTGAAAATAGTACGGAAATAGCATAAGAACTAAAACACGAAACTGGTTCTAATGTTACCGATTAACAAATTAGAAGTAGGTAAATGTATTGAACTGATACATTTACCTTATCCTCCTTATTATAATGAAAGGTGGGTCGCCTAGTAAGCTATGCAATTCTGCCTGTCGGCTAAATTCATTTCTCTTAATATAAATATAGTCTGCCCTGGAATAGAAATCTATGATAATAAATATAGGGTTGGGCACAGAGCAGAGCCCACCGATGCCAATTAGTTTCTTTTTCTTTTCTTTAAGAAGGTAATCATTAAACAATAAACTACAATAACAAAACTCCAAGCTGATTTTCGCACACTTGAAATACACAACACATATAAATGGTTAAAAATGATTACTAAGCCATTTTTCAGGTTTTTAAATTTTTAACTGAGTGTGCTAATAATCACATTTTAATTCTTTATTTTATAACTTAAAAAGTTTTGCATGATTTTCAGATGAATTATTCATTTTTATTTAGTTTTTAGGGTTCGGGTAAAAAGAAGCCGAGTTACGGGTTGGATGCGGGTCGTCAAAATTCTCTACTATGGGTTCGGGTCGGTATTGGCGTCGACGAAAAATTTTTTGTCGGGTTTTGCGTTGATTTAAAATTTATTTGTCGAGTACAGTTCTTTCTCTGCGGCGCGGACATTGCAGATTCGAGCTGCTCGCAGTTGAACGGCGTCTACAGGCATCGAACTCTCCCCCCCAAAAAGAGCATCTGTCATGAAAAATAGGCGACAATCGGCGACACACCCCAGGTTCGTTCTATAAGCAATCGAACAAATTGACGGAACCGGGCGCATCCGAAACACAACCACTTGTCACCGTTTCCGATTCTCATCATCCTTCCTCGGCTAGGCGAAAAAAACCCTTTCGTGCCACGCTGTCGGAAGAAAAAACAGAAAAATAAATCGGAATATCAGATTTTTCGTAGAGAAATCGGAAGAGGGTGATTATCGAGAGAGACACCTGGTTCATCTGTAATAACACTGTAATAGAGTCGTGAGAGTTATTCGAGTCAGTTCGTAAATGAGCCGCGGAAGTTGGTATTTCAGATAGGCCCCAAAGCGAACACTGGATCCGAGCACGCAAGGGCGTAGCGGATTTTGGGAAACTTCGAAACGACTTTTTCAAAAAAGTCTTTCCTCCGAAAAGATAAACTTTTTTTTTATTATTACTATTAGTAGAACGGAGAACTGTTCGTTTCAATCTGAATTTTTTGTTGCCCAATTTTATGTAACACCAAAATAAATTAGAAATATCAGTCCTATCGTTACCCCTTCGATACTCCATGAAAGGGGCGATTTTTCTGAATCCAGGGGTGCAAACCGTTTTTCAGCACGAACATTAGATTTTTAAAAATTAACTAAAGTATAAAATTGAGGTGGCAACACATCCTTTTAATCATTTTAAAAAGTACGAGTCTTACAGTCAAAAAATGAGATAAAAAGTAAATTAAAAATTAAAAATAAAAATTTTACAGATTTGAAATTAATAGTCTTCCGTACTAACTAATTTTTAATGGTTTTTCCTTAATAGTTCTAATAAAGTACCTAAAAAATGCATTATTATTATTATTTTTTTTTTTTAAGCGGCTAACCTTTTTGTCAGAACCATGTATCTGTATGAGAAAAAATCTTTATAGCTTCGTGGTTGGAACAAGTTGTGTTTAAATACTCTTTCTACGGAGTAACACTCACTTGCACAACTCATTTTAGTTCCCCATCCTATTACTATACGTACAGGGAACTTAGATATTCGTAAAAAAATTTGACGTTTGTTTTTAAATCACACTGAACTGAAAAAGAAAAAAAAAATCGAGCCCTAATACCATTCCTGCTGATTCTTATGTAAAAACGATCTTCTGAATGCGAACAGGACCCCCCGTTTTACAATTTTTATATGTGTTCGGTCATTTTATGGCCATGAATTTGATTTGGAGAACGGAAAATAATTATTTTAACACTTAAAAACAAAAAAACATAATATAATAATAATTGATTAATAAAATATAATAAATGTAATTCATAATTTCAGTGGCAAATCCCCCCCCCCCCCTCCCTAAATTTTTCCTTTGCTGCAAATGTTCATGTTTTAAAATTTTCCAACTCTGTATCCCCTCAGAAAACATTTAAAATTTAAAATAATCCCTCTCCCCACTACAAATCAAATTACCGAAAAAATATAAAAACAGGGGGGGGGTGTCCTCAAAATGGGAGTCCTATTCGTATTCAGGAGGTCATTTTATACAAGAAATTGCCAAAATGGTGTTGGGGCCGATTTTCATGCAAGAGCAGTGTTATTTTATAGGTTTTGAGGGGTGAGAAACTGGATGGGAGAAAGTTTCCGACCTTACGGTTTTCCAAGGATTGACAAGTTTTCAGATATATTGAAAACGATTGTGCCCTCTTTAGACAAATGTCTGTGTTTTGTGTAATGAAAAGTTTTGTGGACGCTGCATCAATATATGTTTATGTAGAGTGGCACTTTGACATAAGTGCGTGCTAATTAGTTTCTGGGGTATATCGATCGACAGGTGGGGACAGCATAGTCTTCTTTCATAATTTTTGATAGGGCAGTATGGGACATAATTTCATATAAATGTGCAGAATGAGAGCTATTTTTAAAGAATCGTTATGAAATTTAAAAGAATCGCTTATAATTAATAATAGTTAACTACAAAAAATCCCTTGTGCATGTAGAGGTATCTTTTCCCTTTCCCCTATCTGGGACTAAGTACAGTGCGGAGATTCTTCAAAAGAGCTTGTCTATACCTTTAAAACGAATATGTCTGAACCATAGATTTGGGATAATTTAAAACAAAGTTATCGTTATATTTTGTTGTTGCTAATGTTGTTGCTTCGTTTATAGCAAAAATGTCTTGGTAAAAAAAGTGCCCAGCGGCAAACTAGAAGACCCGAATTAAATCTAATGGTGGCTGCATAAAAAAAATTACATTATAAAAAGGCGAATTTCTTCAAAAAATTGCCTAGAAAATTTTTTTGAACGATCATGTAAAATAATGGGGATTTCATAAAAAAAAAAAAAAAAAAAAAACTGGAGCGACTCCGCTCGACATTCCGAACATTAATTTTTTTATACAACCGTTAATTATTTAAAGTAAAACAAGTCATTAAATAAACAAAAGTGGTAATTATGAAAGGGTGTTTGAGTATTTTTCTCCATTGTTTAAATTTTACGCTACTGCATTTTAAAAATAATTTAAGCCCATAGATCATAATAATAAAGAATTTTTCGTTGTGTCCCCGTAAAAGAACTATAAAAACTAGACTCACCAAAATTTATACAGTTTGGGCGACGGTGATTTCCAGCTCAGACAAAGAAGGCGTTTAACGCTATCGCACTTTGAAAAGTTTGTGTCCATAGGGCATAATGTTAAAGAATTTTTTTTTGTCCCAGTAAAAAAACCTATATGTCCTAGCATAGCCTCCTAAACTAGATGCCTGTCGCGTGGCTCGTAAACTTGGCAACAGTTCAAGTGGTAGACTCGCCACCTGGTACAGATTGCGCGACTGTTTTATTCAACTATCACCAATAATTTTAAGAAGTGATATAGGATATATAAAATCGACGTTCATTCAATTCTATTCGCCTATTATGTATATCAAATCCCACTTTTAAAAGTTTTTGATGGCTGTTGAATAAAAAAGTTTCGCAATCTGTACCAGGTGGCGCTGTCTACCGCTTGAACTGTTGCCAAGTTTACCAGCGACGCAACAGGCATCTAGATTAGGAGGCTATGGTCCTAGATTCACCAAAATCAATAGGGTTCTTGCTAGGGTGGGTGACCTATAACATACGTACCAAATTTCAGCTCATTCTAACAAAGCGTTTATACGCTATCGTGTTCACTCACTCACATACATATAAACATACACAGACTCATACACACACACACGCATACATCATCGTAAAAATAGTAAAAGTGAGCTCAAGGGACTTCAAATGTATAGAAACACCAAAATCTCAAAGTTGGATTTTTGACATGATTACAATACTTTCCTTACACACAATTGACATATTATGTTCGGAAAGTAAAAATAATTTAGTCGTAGAATCCTGCGTAAGATGTAAATTTTGTTGAGGGGTCGTCAGAAAAATGCAAATATGTTCAAACAACCAAAAAAACACAAATTACATTGAGAAATCTTACAAAAAATCAAGAGATTTGTCGAAAAATTTTATGAAAATGTGCATTTTTTTCCCCCAAGTTTTCATGTTTAAAAATACGAATTTTCTGAAAATGCGAATTTTCTCGAAGCATCATAGCACAAATAGGAATCCAATGAAAAACATCCCAAAAAGTGCGAACTTCATCGAAGGTCCGTCCCTAACAACACACTTGTACCCCTGAAGATATCCAAAGGATGTCCATGCGCGTCTTTTTCATCCATAGGACATCCTGAGGATATTATATGGAGAAGTCGTACTGTTAGGGGTGAGGCAAACCGAATTTTATCGATGTGCAATAATGTGAATTACACTAAAAAGAAAGAAAAACGGGATCAAGCTGTAAAATCGCAGGCAAAACATACACATCCCCACTAAAAAATATCTTGAGGTAATCTTAAAAAATTTCGACTTTCTACAGAAATATTAAAAATATCTGAATAAATTTTTCAGATTTAGATTTATCACCAAAATAACCACAGATTTTTTTACGACGTTTTATAGGCATTATAAAGATTTTGTTTCATCATTAAAAGAACTTCAGATTTTTTTAAGTTTTAACACGAACACTTTTATTATTTTAGGTTAAGCAAAAAGTTAAAATTAAATCTGAAAAATATTTGTAGAACTTTTGTGGGCATTTTGAATCATACAGCTTTTAGTACGTACGCGTGTTTGTGCATGGTGTGGTTAGCGTGTGTGAATAATGATAATCCATTTCTTTGCTTTTATTAAAATTTAGATAAATATAAAACAACGACCATACGTTTTACTTCCTGCAATGGAATTCATTCAAGTTTAGAGAATTACAACTCAACTCGAAGATGTGACCAGGTAAAAATAAAAAATGTTTGTTTACTATATTCAGCCGGCGTCACGGAGTAAAAAGACGCCGGCGTGCTAGCACTAGCGGTAGCTAAAATGGCGATCGTTGTTGCTCGATTTCATTTTTTAAAAAATATTTTGTGTTTATGTCATTTTTTAAAACTTCCATGAAATTTACTGTGTTATTGCATACGTAATCTTAATGAGGCAAAGAGCAATAATGATTTATACTTCAATTAACCAGCGGTAGCTAAAATGGGATTCGTTGTTGCTCGATTTCATTTTTTAAAAAATATTTTGTGTTTATGTGTTGTGTAAGTAAATTTCATTTGAAATTCCTATGAAAACCCCTGTATTAGAAGTGTAATTACAAAGTGTCATTTTTTAAAACTTCCATGAAATTTACTGTGTTATTGCATACGTAATCTTAATGAGGCAAAGAGCAATAATGATTATACTTCAATTAACCAGCGGTAGCTAAAATGGGATTCATCGTTGCTCGATTTCATTTTTTAAAAAATATTTTGTGTTTATGTGTTGTGTAAGTAAATTTCATTTGAAATTCCTATGAAAACCCCTGTATTAGAAGTGTAATTATAAAGTGTCATTTTTTAAAACTTCCATGAAATTTACTGTATTATTGCATACGTAATCTTAATGAGGCAAAGAGCAATCATGGTTTATACTTCAATTAAACCATTTATGAATATTTTTAATTTATTTTTACAAGAAATTTGATCAACATTCAAAATTGTGCAAAACATAAAAATCGTAAAATATCTGTTCACTTTTTTTTCACAAAATACTGAAAATTCAGCAATAAAACTAAGTTCAGTTGTTTATAAAACTTGTACATGTTATTTTTACTTCAAAAGTGAATAACAAAGTCCATTTTTAACTAAAAGATTTCTTACTAATGGCTTAAATTAATTTCTGGGACGGAGCGAATAAAGACGATGAAAATTAAGTGTTATTTTTTAAAATTTCCATGAAAATCCCTTTGTTATTCTATATTTCATCTGAATAAGGCAAAAAAATCATGAATTACACTTCAATTATGCCTATATGAACATTTTTACCATATGTTAACAAATAATTTGCTCAGCATTACAAATTTTTACAAATAGAAAATTTTTCAAGTGTTTGTTTTGCATTTTTTGAAAGTATACTGAAAATTCATGAATAAAACTAAATTTTAGACCTTGAAAATACAGTTATGTACTATTTATTTCAAAATTGAGCATTAGAATTCCTCTTTATTAAAAATATTTCTTAGTAATGGTTAAAAATCAATATTTGTAAACTACCGAATGTTGGCGATGAAAACCAAGTGTTATTTTTTAGAAATTTTCAAGGAAATACCAATATTATTGCATATTTGACCTCGATAAGGTAAAACAATAATGATTCATACTTCAAATAAACCTTTTATGAATATTGTAAATAAATTTTTGCAAGAAAATTGCTCAACGTTAAAAATTATGCAAAACATAAATATCGTAAAATATCTGTTTACTTTTTTTCACAAAAAACTAAAAATTCATCAATAATACTGAATTTGAATAGTTCATACACTTTTATATGTTATTTATTTCAAAAATAAGTAACAAAATCTATTTTTAACTAAAAAAATTCTCACTAATGGCTCAAATCCATTTTTGCAAGCTACCGAATACAGTCGAACCTCGTTAACGTGAACACGCTTAACATGAATTACTTTTAACGTGAACTGTTTCCACAATCCCTGTCAACAGGAAGATTAGTTTTCGAGTTACTGATAGTATTAACTACTGGTAACATGAAGAGATCTGTTACCACCCTTGAGATTCATGTTAACGAGGTTCGACGATGAAAACGAAGTGTCAGTTTTTAAAATTTCCATGAAAATTACTGTATTATATTGCATACGTAATCTTAATGAGGCAAAGAGCAATCATGATTTATACTTCAATTAAACCATTTATGAATATTTTAAATATATTTTTACAAGAAATTTGATCAACATTCAAAATTGTGCAAAACATAAAAATCGTAAAATATCTGTTCACTTTTTTTTCACGAAATACTGAAAATTCAGCAATAAAACTAAGTTCAGTTGTTTATAAAACTTGTACATGTTATTTTTTCTTCAAAAGTGAATAACAAAGTCCATTTTTAACTAAATGATTTGTTACTAATGGCTTAAATTAATTTCTGGGACGGAGCGAATAAAGACGATGAAAATTAAGTGTTATTTTTTAAAATTTCCATGAAAATCCCTTTGTTATTCTATATTTCATCTGAATAAGGCAAAATAATCATGAATTACACTTCAATTATGCCTATATGAACATTTTTACCATATGTTAACAAATAATTTGCTCAGCATTACAAATTTTTACAAACAGAAAATTTTTCAAGTGTTTGTTTTGCATTTTTTGAAAGTATACTGAAAATTCATGAATAAAACTAAATTTTAGACCTTGAAAATACAGTTATGTACTATTTATTTCAAAATTGAGCATTAGAATTCCTCTTTATCAAAAATATTTCTTAGTAATGGTTAAAAATCAATATTTGTAAACTACCGAATGTTGGCGATGAAAACCAAGTGTTATTTTTTAGAAATTTCCAAGGAAATACCAATATTATTGCATATTTGACCTCGATAAGGTAAAACAATAATGATTCATACTTCAAATAAACCTTTTATGAATATTGTAAATAAATTTTTGTAAGAAAATTGCTCAACGTTCAAAATTATGCAAAACATAAATATCGTAAAATATCTGTTTACTTTTTTTCACAAAAAACTAAAAATTCATCAATAATACTGAATTTCAATAGTTTATACAACTTTTATATGTTATTTATTTCAAAAATGAGTAACAAAATCTACTTTTAACTAAAAAAATTCTCATTAATGGCTCAAATCCCTTTTTGCAAGCTACCGAATATAGTCGAACCTTGTTAACGGGAACACGCTTAACGTGAATTACTTTTCATGTGAACTGTTTCCACAATCCCTGTCAACAATAAGATTAGTTTTCGAGTTACTGATAGTATGAACTACTGATAACATGAAGCGATCAGTTACCACCCTTGAGATTCACGTTAACGAGGTTCGACTGTATTGTCGATTAAAACGAAGTGTCATTTAAAAAAATTTTCATAAAAATTACTGTATTATTGCATACATAATCATAATAATGCATGCGCTGTGTACGCATATTCCTTCTCAATTCACACTTTTATTATTAAGAAAATAAAATAAAAATCATTTTTCATCGGGTAAAAACTCGCACCGGGTCGCAACCCATGCACGCTTTACTTGTATGTGTGAAGTATGCACATATTCCTCTGAAATCAAACTTTTATTCTTAAGAAAAGAAAATTTAAAAAATCATTTCTCATCGGGTAAAAAGTTCTACCGGGTCTCCACTCCTTTCGTCAGCGCAGTTCTTTGCGCGCTGTGTGTGCCTGTTCCTTCTCCACCTTTCCAGCCCCCCTAATTAACCTACATATACCATTTTTGAACGGTCTAACTCAATTAGCTGAGATGCAGAAGAAGACCTAATCAGGAGACCTTAAAACGTGTAAATCAGGTGAAATCTCGAATTCCACTTTCAATAATATAAAAGAACTTTAAAATATCTTTCGAATGATGCATTAAAAATAATTTAATCATAATTAGAATTTGAAATATTGAAATTTAAAAATATTACAGCTCCATCTTGCGGTAGAAATTTCTGCAATCTGCTCTTCCGTTTCAGATTAACAAATCTTTCAAATGATGTATTACTTATGAAATTATTTTAATTAGTAGCTGAGATACAATATATATATATATATATATATATATATATATATATATATATATATATATATATATATATATATATATATATATGTGTGTGTGTGTGTGAACAGATCTGTCTTATGCAAAATGTCATAATTTAGTAATATATAATTTCTTCTAAACCTTCTCTTTAAGTCTTGAATAAGTATTTAAAATAATCTAAATGAATAAAATATTAAATTTGAAAAGACTTTATACTTTATTTCATTTATAATTATCTTCCATCTGATTTGAATGCAAAACTTTTCTGTAGATCACACTGAAAATAATTTTAAGATTAACTTAAAAAAACTATAATCTGCAGAATATCTTAAGTTATTTGGCCCACTTCTTAGGCCTATATATTTTGAAAAAAATATGAAGATTATATTCTGTAGATTTTCTTCAGAACATATAGGCTTAAGAAGTGGGCCAAATAACTTAAGATATTCTGCAGATTTTTTTTAAAGAAAATTTTGAGATTATTTTTAGTGGGGATAGTTCATCAGCGTTAATGTCCAAGTCATTGCTACACAATTTCGCATTCAATCTAGTGTCCTTTCTGAGACAAGCACACTGCCTTCTGGACAATTAACGAAAATGGCTGATCGTTTTATGTCACGAGTTTTTAATCTATCACCGAATATAAAAAGTTTGCTTCCACTCAAAGTCTGCAACGCTTCTTCGCACACCCGTGTCGACTTCCAGAACCGGGATTTGGCATTCGAGGCACGATTCGTCGGCTGTCGATTTCACTTCCAGATACGATAGACAGATAGACTTTCTCTCTCTCTTTGTGAAAAATGGTCTCCGTTTTCCTTTCTCGTTTTTCGCTTGATTGTTTCTGCGTTTTGGCGCTGTTGGATGCGAAGATGGCTCTTGTCGCCACCCGAACCATTGATCGATGGCGGTACATCGTCGGTTAACCACACTGACAGGCTCAGGCGACACTTTTCACTACAGACGAGAAGTGGATGAGGCGGTCCTCTTTTACTCGACTGATGTAAAATTGGAACAGAAGACTTCCCAGGTAGCATAAAAATGTTAGTAAATGTCTCCCTTAGGGGTCGTCCCTTAATTACGTGAGGTGTTCAAGGGGCGAGGAGGGGGGGGGGGTGCTCGGCAAATATCACGTAATTTTTTTCTCGCAAAAAAAACAGTGTAAAATTGCGAGAAAATTGAGTTAAATTCAAGTAAAACATGTTTCTTGACTTAGATATGGCAAAATCTGGCACGATAATATTTATCGTGGCTATCCGAACGCCGCGAAGCAGCACAGTAGCCTTTCAATGCCTTTCATTTCGCGCGACTCGACGAACGTTGCAGCGTGCGAGCCGAGTAATTTACAATAAAAGTACGAATTTTGAAAAACCTCACGTGAGTTTAGGGGAGGGGGGGGGAGCCAAATCTCACCAGGGGGAAGAGGGGGGGGTCAAAAAATCGTCAAAACCGCCTCCCGTAATTAATGGACGTCCCCTTATATTAGAAGACTAGTACATAACCCCGTCAAAAATGACGGAATGTGAAATCAGTTAAGGTGGTGAATCAACGAATGCTTTGCAAGCTTCGCTGGACACTATATTTAAATGGGACTAATGTGCAAGTTGCACCTAACGGGACTAATATGAAAGTTGTACCTGACGGAGCTAATGTGAAAGTTGCACCGAACGAACAAACTATTTATTTTAACGAAAATACCTCCTAACCCTGGACGATAGGTCTAACATAACGTATATTATATATCGTATTTATCGTAATATAACTCAGTACTTATTTCGCTTCCTTCTTCGACTCGTTTTAATAAGTATTTTTTATATGCCCAATTTAATATTTTTTATTTTTTAATTTTTCGCGTGAAAACATTATTTTATCTTATGCCCCCCCCCCTCAATATATATATATACATATAACAATAACTGGTAATTTTTTTTGGCAACAATCATAAATTTAAATGTCCAATTTTGAAATTATTTTCATATTTTAATTAATTCTAAAATATCTAATCAAAACTTCGTTACAAATAAGGTACCAAGTGAAAGTGTACCCTATTTGTAACAAAGTAACCTTAGGTACCTTATTTGTAACGTTATTTATTTTAACTAATTTGATAAATATGACGTCACAATCAACTGTTTGTTTATATCAGATAAGTACATTATCATGATTGCAAGAAAATGACGTAATAACTATTAGTCCATAATTTTTATGACTGAATTTTATACTACATTTTAATTTTATCCTCCATGGGTATTTTAGAATTGCAATGGTAGTTATAAACTTTCGTTGAAATCCTTTTACATACTGAGATTAAGGGAAAAGTGTAAGCACAAAAAATGTTCAATTTTGAAAGATCTTTCTAATGATGAAACATTTATGCAGATTTAAAAAAAATAAAATAGAAATAAAAATACATAGCATTTCAAAAAAAAAAAAAAAAAAAAAAAAAAAAAAAGGCTACTAAAAGTCTCTTTTGAAGCGGTCTAAACCGGAATCGTTCCTGACAGAAGAGGGTCATTATTATTATTATAATAATTCTTCCTAATCAAATTATTTATATCCATATTGTTGCGAGTTTGTAAATAATTGTATTCATTTTTGAAGAAATTCTTTCAAAGAGGCTTAGTAAGTCGTTAAAATGATAATTTTCAGCATTTCTAGTTGTTTTAGTGTTAAAATAATGCATATTATATTATTATAAGAGTAAGAAAGCGTAATTTTCCCTTAAAAACGCATTAGAAATCTCCAATAAGGCAGGTAATGGATTTGGCACCAAATTTGGCGACTTTTTCCCTACTTGGCGATTTTTTTGGTGACCTTGGCGAGAAAATCTTTATTAGTGATATACCAAATATGGACGCTGAAATATGATTGGCTGAGGAGATACAGAAATTTCTGGAATATTCCACACTTTTCTACAGGGGTATACAAGGATTGCTTTTTTCGCCAAGGCAATCAGTTCAGTTCAGTCTGAAATCAGGCAGTTTCGCTAATGCTTGCATTGCATTTGAAGGAGTTCTAAACCTCTTTGAATGAATCTTGCTTTAAGTGCTATTGCTATACAGTTAGTACTGTGGATTTACAGTTGACAGTTGTTAATTAAGCTGTGTTTACTGGTTGAATTGAAGCTGATGCTTGGTTTATAGACCTGTATTTTCCCGGAACTTTCTGTGAATAAATTACTGGATTTTTGCAAGCCTCGCCTTTCATTCTCGGACAACTTACGAACCCCCGAGCACGCAACAATATTACATTTGACTGTACAAATTTGAATACTGGGTATATTCTTCAGAAATAAGTAACATAAAAACCCTGAAAGAAACGCCCACTGGTAGAGTTACAGATATCCAAATGACGTGAATCTACGTCAGCGGTCGCAAAAGTGTTAAGATATATATGAAATATCAATTAAAGAAATACACAGCATTTCTTTAAAAAGAAAATCGCTGCACAAAGTTGAAAAATGATCATTCATTTACTAAGACCGTGCGAAAATGTCACATTCTATTTATCTCTTCGACAACTTTAAAGTTATTATTATTATTATTTTATAGATGTCATTTTCTCATATGCATGAGCTAATTTAATATTTTATTATTTTTATTTATTTATTTTTTGTCCGTGAAAGCATATTATATCTTATACTGGGAAAAAAAAAAAAAAAAAAAAAAAAAAATGAAGCTTGATAAAAATAATTAAAGGCTTTAAATATGTTTCTACAAATATTTTAAGAGTTTTAAGGCTTTAATATGTTCCTGAAATATTTTAAGAGTTTTTTTTTTTTTTTTTTTTTTTTTTTTTTAAATAAAACGGTTAAAGAGTCATTCATTCGGAATTAAAGAGTCGTCCACTTGGAATTTGTATTTTCTGAATGGCAACCGTTTTGGTTTGTTTTTATCAGGAATTGTGTTGTTTATAATAGCCAGTGATCCGTTATATTTAATTTATATGCCTTTAAACATTCCAATTGAATAGTTTTTCAAGGTATTAAAGGAAATAAGAATAGGTGTGATACAAAATATAATATATGCATGTTTTCGTAAGTTGAACAAACAGAAAAAAAATAAAATAAATAATAATAATAATAATAATGGCTGCCAGAAGTTTCAATTTTGAAGCGGTACTAACCGGATTCGTTCATGACAGATGAGATGAGGGTCATTATAATATTTCCAATGTTACTGAATATTACACAGGCCGACATGTAAAATTTTTATTTTATAATTTTGGCCGATCTTTATGTTTTTCGGTGTGCTGAAACCGAAAATGAAGCCCGTTTTTCTCTATCACGTATAGATATTTGGCAATACAGGGTGCCTGCCTATACAATTTCTTCCATTACTCTTCCACCAATATAATTATATAGTATGTTTCCATGATTAATTAATCATAGATGCCTATTGTTGTAATTGTGAAGCCCTAGTGCGACTTAAAACCATACCAACCAACCAACCGATTGTTAGGATGGTGCATGTAAAAAATCGTGTCGGAAAACACCCTGTATTGACAAAAATCCGTACGTGATAGTGAAAAATGGGCCGCATTTTCGGTTTCAGCATATCAAAAAACATAAAGATCTGCTGAAATCATCCAATCAAATTTCGTAAATTTCAGTTTTGTAGGCCTGTGTTATACGTCAAACTTACGACATTTATCGATATTAATAAGTACAAAACTTTGTATAAACACCGTAAAATGTAAGGACTCGTAGCAATTGTTTCGGGTCGAAAGAAAACACGACTCTTCGTAGGCGAACAAATAGGCACGAGTGCTAAATGCAAAAAGAGCGGCAAAGCATTGCAGCACTCGTACCTCCTTTTTGCACCTGACGAAAGGCCGTGTTTCCTTTCGAAACAAAACAATTGTTGCGAGGTCTTACGAGGTCTTACATTTTATAGTGTTTATTCAAAGTTTTGTACTTATTACTTTTAAACGCCAGCTAGCTCTGTTGTGCTTTCTTATAATTTATCGATCTTGACAAATATAACTTAAAAGTGTTAAAGATATAAGATATATATAATCATATAGATATAAAGATATAAGATACAGATATAATTTAAAGCATTTAAAAGAATTATTTTTATCACTGATAACTATTAGGATTCGAAAATAACATTTTGAAAAAATATTTTTTAAGAAATCCATGTGAATATGTTTTTTAAGAAGTACCATTTTCTAATGCTTTATTTTGAATATTTGTTAATAATGACCCATGTTGTAAAAATGATATTTATTTTAATAACATTCTGTGCGTTATCTGACGATATTCAAGACACAAGATCATTTTTGAATCATTTTTTAGGCCGGGATGATTTTAGAATCTCCAATATTGCATTTTGATATTGACTTAGTGATCTCAGTGCTGCCTAAGTCCGTGTATTGCAAGAATTGTTCCTTTTTACATTGTAAAAAAAGAAGTTATGTTACAGAAAATATGTGGCAGTAAATCTGACCAAAAATATCCGTACGCTATGAAAAAAAAAAAAAAAAAAAAACACGTTGACAGAAATTTTGCGTAATTGAACAATACAGAAAATATTAGTATACAACAGGGATGGCCAACCCGAGGCCTATCGTGTAGTGGTAATGTAGTTTTCTGCGGCTAGGAAGACTATTTAAAGACTAACACTATTTAAAGTTCGACAACTTTGGTGAACAGACTAAAAATTAATGAATCCTCGTTGACTTTTCGAAGCGAAAATAACCTTTCAACGATTATGGTAGCTAAACCATCACACCGTTGTAATGAAATATTATTAAATCCATGATATGTTCTTTTTATTGTAGATATTCATAAATTTTTCACGATTCTAACTGTCAATTTATGAATGATAACACTGCTCGGCATGAAAATTGCCCAAACACCATTTTGGCAAATTCTTACGTAAAAGGACCTCCTGAATCCAAATAGGACGCCCATTTTAACTGTTAAATATCTTCTGACGGGCTACAGAATTGAAAAATTCTAAAACATGAACATTTGAGGCAAGGGGGAAATCTGGGGGGGGGGGGGGGGTTGCCACTGAAATCATGTATTACATTTCTTACATTTTTTAAATCAATTATTAATGTTATTTATTAAACATTATATATTTTTTGTTTTTAAGTGTTGAATTAATTCTTTTTCATTCTCCAAATTAAATTGATGGCCATAAAATGACCGAACAGTGATAAAAATGGGGGGAGGGGGTGGTGTATCTAGAAAAGGGTGGGTGACTGGGCAAAATGGGAGTCCTATTCGGATTCAGGAGGTCATTTTACACAAGAATCAGCAAGAATGGTATCAGGGGTCTTTTTTTTTTTTGCAGCGCATTCTTATTAGATCCATGATTCGTACTTTTTATTGTAGATATTCATGTATAGTCGTAAATTTTTCCCGATTCTACTGTCAATTTATGAATGAAAATTAGTGTATTCTGCTCCAAATCTTCACCCTGCCCTCTCCAGGAAAAAGTATATAGATTCATACAGATATATACTGCATACGGTGCGGCCCGCCTAAATAAAATAGCTTTCCAATGCGGCCCACCAAGTGTTTTGGATTAGACAGGCTTGGTATACAACATATTTTTTCGCAAAGCACATTTAAAAAAAAAAAAATAAAAAAAAAAAAATAAATAAAAAGAATAAAAATAAAAATAACAAGCTTGCATTGAATAAAATTTTCTGCCATTTTAAACAGCCAGGAATAGAACAGTCTAAGAACAGGATTCGACAAGGATTTATTTAACAAAACCGTATGAAGTATACTTTTTTTTACATAGGAAATTTTGCTAGTGTTCGGACACTTTTGTTACAGACTGTACTTACCAAATAATATCTGTATCTCGGAGTAGCGATGTGAGAGAAGCTGACATACGTTGTATCAGTTTCAGTACGCAGAGTAAAAAGAAGTTATTTAATGTCTGTTCAAGATGGCTGCTACTACAGTAATTGTACAGCAGGAGTCATATCGAGTCCACCAAAGCATCAGAAAGTGCTGTGTTACTTAATGTATTTTGCTGTTATGATTTTGGCTTCCTGTTTCTCCTTCTAAAACATTCCTACAAGGATTTTGCAGAAAAAAATAGATGATTTTTAACGCATCGAAATGTAATTTTAAAGTGAATGTTTTTAGTTTTAGAACACATAATATTTGAAACTAGCAAACCCGTGCGAAATATTCGCATTTTATTTCTTTTCTTATTTACCTTTAAAATTTGAAACTCATAAATCTTATACCCATTTCATCCCCTAATTGAAATTTTAATTTACCAGAAGCCAAATTATTAATAAAACCAAATTAATATTGTACAATAATGAAACCAATATCATTGAAAGAAAGGTTTCCAAATAAAATTCATGGTTCACGACACGACACAATTTTCATACTTCCACAGGCAGTACATTTTTAATATAGTACGACCACGACACCTTTTAAATTTTTGTCGACATGTTGGCGATGACTTTTTATTAATTTTGGTGTATTCTTTTTGTTATAAATATATATATAAAATAAATAAATAAAATACACTAATTGTTATAACTGAGCCATTTTCAATTTCAGTGTATAAATTTGTTTATTATTTATCCTCTATTTTTTGTAAGTTCACGTGCTGAACAACATGTCAAAGAAAAAAAGAGTTAAATGAATTTAATGCTTTTAATTTTTATGTAAAATATGAGCGCGTGCTATCTTCAAAATTTGTTAAAATGTAAAGATTATGTGATGCGTGTGGCATCCACAGTTTTGTTTTTTTTAATTCAAGAAATAGAACAGAATAAAGTTAGCAACGATGTTAGTTGCATTTTTTCATATAGTTTGAGTTCTTAATTTTAGTGAACTACTTTTTACCGTAGGAATAATTTTCTTATGTTTAATGTTATAGGGAATTATTATATGAGCATAAAAGATGCTACTTTAATAATTTTAAAGTGTAAATAAGTAGTCTTGGCGTCCGCCTTTATACAGTTTAATTTAGTAAGAGAAAAGCTAGGAATTTGCGGTGCTTATTCCGTTGCTTTACATAAAAATATTGGAGTCCATAGCGACAGGACCGTTCAAGTGAAGTAAAATTATTTTGATTATATTAAGATTAAAAAGATGTTTAAAACCGTTAAAGGGTTTAAAAAAGAAGATTTGAAGTGGGTAGCCGAAGAGATTGGAGAGACTTTGCCTTCGACGTTCACAATAGCAAGCTTAAAGGAGCTGATTTTAAATAGTAAAGAGTATGAAAAGGATCCTGACTTTGTTCAGGATATCTTAGAAAATGCTATAGCGGAAAGAAAATTGAAAGAAGAAAAACAAGCTTTGAAAGAAGAAAAACAAGAACAAGCTTTGAAAGAAGAAAAACAAGCTCTGAAAGAAGAAAAACAAGCTGAAAAAGAAAAAGAACTTGAGAAGTTAAAGCTAGAAAAAGAAGCTGAGGCATTAAAGCTGGAAAAAGAAGCAGAACTAGAGAAAGAGAAATTAAGATTGAATCATGATTTAGAATTGGCGAGAATACAATCATCTGGGCAAATTCAAACTGATGCTATTTTAAGTAATTATGAAAATAGTACTATGAGACGAAAATTTACTTTACCTAAGCTGGAATTCAGGAAATTTGGCGGAGAAATTAAGGATTGGTTGCCTTTTTGGAGCCAATTTGAACAAATCGATAAAGATGATGAAATTGCCCCAGAGGACAAGTTCCAGTATTTAGTACAAGCAACAATCGCTGGTTCACGCGCAAGAGAAGTTGTTGAAAGTTTCCCGCCAACTGGCGCCAATTATTCAAAGGCAGTGGAAAGTTTAAAGGCTCGTTTTGGCAGGGAAGATATTCTAGTAGAAGTGTATGTACGAGAGTTATTGAAATTGATAATATCTGTGCAAACAAAAGGTAGATTTGCATTAACTTCATTATATGATAAGCTTGAGTCATATTTACGGGCGCTAGAAACATTAGGTGTTACCACTGATAAATATGCCTCCATTCTATACCCTATGGTTGAGTCTTGTTTCCCAGCAGACTTTTTAAAGGCCTGGAATCGCTCGAATCTCTCTTCTTCTAATACGGATGCTAAAGGAAGGTTGAATAATCTGATGCATTTTTTGAAAACGGAAGTAGAAGGTGAAGAGAGAATATCTTTAGCTGTAGCGGGCTTCGGTTTGACAAAGCGTGAAGATAATAAATATTCTAAAAGGAAAAACGGTGCAAGTGCAGACTATATGCGAAATAAGATATCGACAGCTGCAGGTTTATTAACAACGTCTTCTGCTTTAGATTTCAAAAGAGTATGCATTTTTTGCCAAGGCAAACATTTGAGCTCTGAATGCTTTTCAGCTCGAAAATTGACTTTAACTGAGATACAAAATATTGTAAAGGATAAAAATTGCTGCTTCGCTTGTTTGTTACCCAATCATACAGTGAAAAAATGTCGAGCAGTTTTAAGATGCATTATCTGTTCTAAGAAGCATGTGCCTTTGATGTGCGATTTGCGTGATTCTCAAGGTAAAACTGCACAAGAAAAGGTTGAAGAAAATTCAGTCAGCAGTGAAGTAAACATGGCAAATTTTAATAAGCAAAGTGCTAAAGTATTCCTTCAAACCTTAAAAGTGAAACTCATCTCCGAAAACAAGCAAAAAACAGTTCGTTTATTGTTAGATTCAGCATCCCAAAAATCTTATATTTTGAAAAGTATAGCAGAAGAGATGAATTATACTCCCATTCGTCAAGAAAAAATTATGCATTCATTGTTTGGCGGAGTTACAACAAAGGAATGCCAACATAATTGTTATAGAATAAAGGTTAAGGATATGAAGGAGAAGTTCACCTGTAATTTTGAAGTGATGGATCAAATTACTATATGTGAAAACATTCAACCGGTCACTAATGGTCCGTGGATTAAAGAGTTGAAAGAATATGGAATCGAATTATCTGATGTAAGTCATTGCCGTGAAGTTATCGAAATATTGATTGGGGCTGATATTATGGGAAAGATGTTAACTGGCAAAAGAAAAGTATTGACATCTGGTCTTGTTGCCATAGAAACATACCTTGGTTGGACATTGATGGGCAAAGCGCCTCACACCGAGGTCTCAACAGATAATTTAGCAATGATGGTGACGTCTTTGTTCGTAAATGAAGCTGATATCTCAAACTTATGGAGATTGGACTTGATCGGAATAACAGATACTATAGAAAAGAAATCTAAAAATGAGATTGACCGTCAAACAAAGGAACATTTCTTAGAGACAGTAAAAATTAACAAGGATGGTCGTTACGAAATTTGTCTTCCTTGGGCTGACGACACATCTGCATTACCAGATAACTTGAGTTTGGCTGTAAGACGTTTGGAAAGTACAACTTCTAAGTTATTATCTAAGAACATGTACGGAAAATATGAAAATATATTTATGGACTGGTTGAATGAGGGGATCATAGAAGAAGTTCCTGCTACCAAAGTGAACTCTTATGGTAATTATTTACCTCATCACCCAGTTATTAAAGAGACCAGTACTACAACACCTATCCGTCCGGTTTTCGACGCTTCAGCAAAGTTGACTAACCATCCATCTTTAAATCAGTGTCTGCAGTGTGGCCCAAATTTGATTGAGCTTATCCCAGATATTCTTCTACGTTTCAGAGAAAGAAAATTTGGTGTAACCGCTGATATTAGAAAAGCGTTTCTTCAAATTAGCATTTGTGAAAAGGATAGAGATTTCCTACGATTTCTATGGTGGAAAGATCTAAAAGAGAAGAAACTTAAAGTATTCAGGCATGCACGAGTCGTTTTCGGTGTAAAGTGTAGCCCTTTTCTTTTATCATCAGTAATTGAATATCACATCAAAAATAGTGCAAGTTTTGAGGAAAATTTCAAGCAAAGGCTTTTGCATAGTTTCTATGTAGACAATGTCGCCACTAGTGTGCACAGTGAAGAAGATCTGAAGAAATTTATCTCGGACTCAAAGAAAATAATGGCAAATGCTGGTTTCGATTTAAGGCAGTGGGAATACACTGGTGATCACGCTGAAACATCGAACCAGAAGGAAACTCAAGTATTGGGTCTGATTTGGGATAAGGTTTCCGATACATTAAAAGTCAACATGAAATGGCTAAGCGATTTCAACACAGAAAGGATTACCAAGCGAAGTATGTTATCAGCAGTTCATAAAATTTTCGATCCTTTTGGTTTTACTGCTCCGGTGATGCTTTATCCTAAATTGATGTTACAGAAAGCTTGGAAATTAGGAATTTATTGGGATGACGAAATAACTGGTGAATTACAAAAAGAATTCCTATTATGGTTCCAAGAACTTAAATATTTAAACGATGTTAAGATACCAAGACATATCCAGATCACTCCAGAAAACTTACATGCATGCACAATTCATACTTTCGTTGATGGAAGTAAAGATGCTTACGCAGCAGTAGTATTCTTGAGGATAGAAAAGGAAGATCAAGGGGAAATAATTCTGCTTGCTGCCAAGTCCCGAGTTGCGCCTTTAAAGAATACGACTGTACCAAGGATGGAGCTATTAGCAGCTACTATTGGCGCTCGTTTGGCGAAAACTGTTGTGGATGCTTTGGGTTGGCAGGAAATGAAGAGATATTACTGGAGCGATTCCTCAACAGTGCTTGCTTGGATATCAAGAAATGAGAGCTGGTCTGTGTTTGTCCGAAATCGGGTTCAAGAGATTCAGAAATTAAGCAGTCCTTCATCATGGAAACATATACCAAGTGAGAAGAATCCAGCAGACTTGCCGTCTAGAGGCTGTAAGGCTAAGCAATTAGCTTTAATCAGATGGTGGGAGGGCCCACATTGGATGAAAGATTCAGCAGAATTTAGAAACCACATGAACACTTCCGATGAAGATTGGAATGAGGAAGAAATTCAGAAAGAAAGGTCAAGGTCTACTTGTATGTTGACGAAACCTGAATTTCCATCCAACAATAACTGGTATTACCGCTACTTTTCAAGTTATGAAAAAATCATACGTTTAGTTGCTTGGATTCTTCGCTTTAAGCATAATTGTTTAAATCCTGATAAGAAGAGTAAAGGCGAATTGACGGCTACTGAATTTCGGGAAGCTGAGATAAAAACTCTACGTATGGTTCAAAAAGAATCTTTCTCTTCGGAAAGTGATGAAAGGTTGAAGACATTACAAACCTGTAAGGATGAGCAAGATGTCATTCGTTTGAAAACTAAAATAACTTACAGGAAAGATAGTGAAGATTTTCTCCATCCCATAATTCTCCCTTCAAGGCATGAAGTTGTTAAGCGACTTATTTTTTATATTCATGTAAAGAACTGTCATGCGGGGTTACAAATCCTCTTAAATTTGCTTAGAGAAAGGTATTGGATCCTCAACGGAAGAAAGAGTGTAAAGCTTGTGTTAGCCAGCTGTGTGATTTGTAAAAGGTTTAATTCAAGGGCTTTATGGACATCTAGTGCTCCTCTACCTGAAAACCGAGTAAAAGATTCTGCCGTATTTCAAGTTACAGGCATAGATATGGCTGGTCCTTTGTATCTTAAGAACGATAAGAAGAGTTGGATTTTGATTTTCACATGTGCTATATATAGAGCTGTTCATCTAGAGCTAGTGACCTCTGCTTCCACAGATGCATTTTTGATGGGTTTGAGAAGATTTGTGGCTCGCAGAGGAAGATGCTCTGTTATCTACTGTGATAACGGAACAAATTTTGTTGGCGCAGCTAATTTATTGAGAAGCTTAGATTGGCAATGTATACAAAAATATGGGTCTGTCAACTCCATAGACTGGAAGTTTAACCCGCCAACGGCGGCGTGGTGGGGTGGCTTCTGGGAGAGGCTGATTAGGGTAATAAAAGATCTTCTTAAAAGAGTCTTAGGACGCGCCTGTCTTACGTACGAAGAAATGACAACTCTTTTAGCTGATGTTGAAAGTGTAGTGAATTCAAGGCCTCTAACATACCTTTCTGATGATGCGACTGTAAAGCCTATCTCCCCATCTATGTTTCTTCAAGATGTTCACGAAATTCAGCTTCCAGATGTTGATGCAGTTGAACAAAATTCTTTATCAAAGAGGCTCAGATACAGGCAGTCCCTACTCAGAGCTTTGAGAGATCGATTCAGATCCGAATATTTGGGTGCTCTCATACAGCGAGCAAATAGAAAACAGTCAGAAAAGGGTATCGCTGTCGGAGATATTATATTAATTGGATCTGACAACAAGAAACGAATCCACTGGCCACTAGGCCGTATCACAGAACTTATTTCTGGCAAAGATTAGAAAGTTCGACTTGTAAAGGTTCAAACTTCGCAACATGAACTTTTACGACCTATTCAAAGATTATATCCTTTAGAAGTAATATCATCAAATAATAGTTCAAAACTGAAAGAAGCATACCATTCAAAGGAAACCTCTGCTCAAACTGTTAAACCCGTTGTAACTTCAGAAGAGGAACCAGTCAGATATAGCAAAGCGGGAAGGAGAATTAAAGTCCCTGAAAGACTAATGTATTGAGAACTACACCTGCAACATTTGGTTTTGATTATAACCTATAATCAAAAGGTGGGAGGATGTTATAACTGAGCCATTTTCAATTTCAGTGTATAAATTTGTTTATTATTTATCCTCTATTTTTTGTAAGTTCACGTGCTGAACAACATGTCAAAGAAAAAAAGAGTTAAATGAATTTAATGCTTTTAATTTTTATGTAAAATATGAGCGCGTGCTATCTTCAAAATTTGTTAAAATGTAAAGATTATGTGATGCGTGTGGCATCCACAGTTTTGTTTTTTTTAATTCAAGAAATAGAACAGAATAAAGTTAGCAACGATGTTAGTTGCATTTTTTCATATAGTTTGAGTTCTTAATTTTAGTGAACTACTTTTTACCGTAGGAATAATTTTCTTATGTTTAATGTTATAGGGAATTATTATATGAGCATAAAAGATGCTACTTTAATAATTTTAAAGTGTAAATAAGTAGTCTTGGCGTCCGCCTTTATACAGTTTAATTTAGTAAGAGAAAAGCTAGGAATTTGCGGTGCTTATTCCGTTGCTTTACACTAATTCCTATTTTGATCATATTTTTTATGATTGTGTTTTTCAGTCAATTTATGACACAAAAGTTCAAATTCTGTGTTTATCTTTAAAATTCTGCTAGGTTTAAAATCACGCTTGCAAAGATTCTCAAGAAACAACTGTTAAAAATACATTTTGTTTCTTAAAATAATCTCATGAGACAAATATCGTACTTTTTTCTTATGAGTCCATTGAGCTAAGTCCGCGTGTTTAAATATTGTTCCTGTATAAATATTATTTTTTATCCTCTCGTTTCGTATCGTTTCGATAAAAAATAATTGAAACTGGTCCACGTTAGAGAAATATTATATAGATTTTTAACAGGATATTCTTACAGTGTACCTTCGAAAAACTATGTAAAAAAAGTGCACTTCCTTGCCGTTGCCATAAATGACTGGATACTTTTGATTTTAGACATTTTGTCAAATATCATCAAAAATAACTGACAAACTAGTCTGAATTTCAGGGCGAATAAGGAATATTCGTAATATACATCATGTATTTCATCAAAAGTTTTCTCCCGAAGACAAGAAAGGGAGCAGTAACAGATTAAAGGAAACGTTTGGATTGAAGCAATTGCAATAATAGAGCAATTACATACTATTTTTAATGCGATAATCTCCACAATGCGGGAATATGCGAAAATTTGAACTCGTACCCCCTGTTAAGAAAATCATAAATTTCGAATAACTTTCAAAGGTTTCAAACTCGAATGTTGTTCGTGCCAATATCATAAATAATATTTTAAAACAATTGTGATAGCTGTGCGTTGAAAACAATTCACACAGTGCACTTCTATGCGAAAATTTGCCTTCTTATTCCATGTTAAAAAAAAAAAAAAAAAAAAAAGAAAACTTAAATATTCAACTACATAAGAAGTTTTCGAATTAGAATGTAGCCAGTATCATAAGTGATAATGACCTGTTTACGATCATTGTTCTTCTTTACATTGTGTAACTGACAAACCTACAGACGGATATAACATTGATTATTATTTTATTTTATTTTATTTTATTTTATTTATTAGGGCTGAGGGCCTATTAGTCTCAATCTGGGATTCTTGCGTTGTCGATTTCGATAGTTGGACATTTGTCGAAATCTAAAATTTATCGAAAATATAATTGAATAATTTGAAAGCGATGTTATAATTTGAAAAAAGAAAAAGAAAAACTAATAGTCCTCCGTCCTAAACTAAATTCTGCTTTTGCCAGAATTTCAACATCTTTTTTTTTTTTTTTTTTTTTTTTTTATTATTATTATTATTATTGAAAGAAAAAGAAAAGAAAATTTAAACAGTATCGTTACAAACGATATCGAAAAAGTTTTTTTTTTTAATAATTTTTAATCAGGAAATAAAAAGTGCGCGAGTAATATGAAGTAAAAATAAGCAAAAAAAAAAAAAAAAAAATGATTTTAATGATTTAAATTTTATATAAAACATGATCGCATGCTATCACTGACTAACCTACAGACGGATATAACATTGATTTTTTTTTTTTTTTTTTTTTGGGGGGGGGGGGGGGTTGTTGCACCTCACTTTTATGTAAAAATTTGCTTTCCCTGATAAACCTTAAATTTTCAACCACATAAGAAATTTTCAATTAGAATGTTGCAAATCAGTAGGTTTATTGTCAGTATCATAAGTGATATTTTAAAACCGACCTGTTTACCATCCAGGGTTTTAAAAAACCCGGGTTTTTTAAAAAAAAGCCCAGCCCGGGTGGGGTTTTTTGGGGGTTTAATTGGGCTTTTTTGGCTTTTATCGGGTTTTTTATATTAAACACAAAATAACACAATCGGGTTTTAAATTTAAATTTTATTTCAAAAGAGAACAGTTTTAAACTAAAAAAAAAACATTACAAAAATAATAGTAATTAATTATAATTAATTAAAAATTAAATTAACCAAACATTCTTAATGTTTGGTTTGGTTTAAACTGAGGAATAAAAGTGAAATGAACTCTTATTTCATTCTATTCAGTAATAATATCAAAATTTTGAATTTATTTTTAAATTATTTTGTGTAAAATTAAAACTAGTAACAAAAGCAAAATATTTTAACCTTTCCATCTTCCATGTACGATTTTCATTGAAATATGTATTTGTATGGGTAAAGTTGAAAAATATGCAAAATAAATCTTTTTTTTTTAATTTTGTTATAATATTGATACTGACATATTTTATTCTTATTTGAAAACTTATTTAACAAAGAAATATATATCATTGCCTATATTCTACACTTTCATGTCAGAGGTCAATCCAGGGTTTTTGGGGCCCATTTTTCTGAAAAATAAAATATTTGTGTGAAATTTTTACTTCTTTTTATTTACAAAAGGCATAATATACTTGGGGGGGGGGGACGATATCATGTAACACCTTCCATTTCATAAGTCGTTCTATACAGATGTTTATTATCAAATTAATAGTGTTTCAATGAACTACGCATAGGTAAAATAGGCGTAGATAAAATATTCAAAATAATTGTGGAAACACGTAAAAATTTTTTTTAAAGATCATTTTTATAAAACTAATTCTTTTGAAAAAGGCTGTTTTTACAACTTTGAATTTGGTGAGGGGTAGCAAAGAAACCCATTTTTTGTCAATATCGAACCTTGTAGGTTTAATATATTATATTTGTTAGTTATAAATAATATTTGTTGTTAAATTCTTAGAATTTAAAGCAAATTATTATTATTATTTATATATATCGTGATTTACGAATACAAAAATTGCAAAACTTTCAACTTTGATCAATTATTCTCTTTCTTTTTATAAAACAGTTCATTCGAAAGATATATTGCAGATTGAATTAGAAAAGCTTTTCTTAAGGTATTATGGGTTGCAGTGAAAGGGATTTTTCTTAAACTGAAGGCGAAAAAATAATTACCTAATATCAAATTAGTATGTAATAATGTCAATTAGAATATAATAAATATTTTTTTTTAAGAGTGAAAAATTTTATTAGGTTTAAAAAACCCAATAAAACCCAACTAAGAGTGGGTTTTATTGGGTTTTTTAAGTGGGTAAACCCAAAAAAACCCGCCCGGGTTTTTTGGGTTTGTGGGCGGGTCCAAAACCCTGTTACGATCATTGTTCTTCTTTACATTGTCTGACTAACCTACAGACGGATATAACATTGATTTTGTGTGTTTTTTTTTTTTTTTTTTTTTTTTTTTTTTTTTTTTTTTTGGGGGGGGGGGGGGGGCTTTGTTGCACCTCAAAACCTGTAAAAACTAAAAAAAAAAAAAAAAAAAAAAGAGGTCGAAAACTTTTACAAATACTTATGGAATGAGGAGGAACTAAATAGGATCCATAGGTTGAGAGATGACACAAAATTTCCTATTAAAAGAAGCAAGCCCATGGAATCGAGGACTCGATCATGACAAATTAAGGATCCAAGAAGAATTTGAGGGGGCCCTTAAAATCATCGCAGCATTATTTATACAATTGGTCAGTCATACCGTCATACGTAGGAAGTGTAAACAATGTTTATGCACCTTGAAAAAAGTTCAATAATATTTCTTGAAAAATTTTTAAGTGAGTTATACAAACACACACTATAGAATATCGGATAGTCCCATTGTGCTGTAGCTCATGGTTCTAGTGTGCTAACAGGAGACAAAAATTAACACGATATAATGATTTTACTAACACTTAAAGGACAGTAAAAATTGAATTGATATATAAAAACATATTTTACAATTTAATTTCATTTATTTGAGGCACCTTGAGGTCAGGGACCCCTGACCAGGGTACCGGTTTGCCCATGGCATACTATAGACCTGTATGGCACTAAAAACCCCATTTATGTAGGGTGCAGAAAAGAACAAATAACGCTGCACTAGGGAAGCCTTGAGTGAGTCATGTATGCATAGGGAATTTCATATGCACGCATAGGGAGTCATGCATGAGGAAGAGCTAGCCAATCCAGAGCCGCCTATCATTATAGGGCCCACAATCGTTGCTTCTATAAAGGGAGGGGGGGAGCATCTAGGGCCACGCTTCGTTGCATCTGGCGGTTCACTCCCATCGGCGCAAACTTTAATGAAAATGCGCGCCTATGGATACAAGAGAGGGGGAAAAAATTGTAAACGATTCGATATTGTGTAAGAATTGACACTTATACCATCATAGAAGGATGAAGGATTAAAATGTAATACTGCTGTCTGGGAAAAAAGCTGATTTTGTCATACATTTATTTCGTATCGTAGTCGAGCCCTGATTATGATAACAAGCCTGAGCTTAACCTTTTACAGGCCGATTTCAGATACAAAAAATATATAATTTTTTATTTGTGTATATTTTACCTTAAAATGCTTTAGTTTTTTTAAGATATTATTCATTTAACTTTCTCTCTCTCTCTCTCTCTCTCTCTCTCTATCTATCTATCTATCTTCTATACATAAAATAAAGTAAGATGTTTGTGTGTGTGTGTTTGTGTGTCAGTGTGTATGTATGTCTGGAGCTTTTTAGGAAAACGGCTGATCACAGAGCTATACAAATTTGCCAGGAGGTTCGTAATGACCTCTCCTGATGCACCTCCAAGCCTGATTTTCGAATTTTTGATTCGTTTACTTTTAATTAGATGTTTTTGTTTTATTGAAATTGAATTTTGCCATAATGTTACGCTAAAAACAAGTCGTTTCCATTTTGAAGTAAATGTGAGGATTCTGTCATATCGGACAATGACTCAATCGGTTAAAGCGTCAGGTTGTCAATGTGATGGTCGTGGGTTCGATACTCGGTGGCAGTTGTGTTACTTCTCTTGCAGATAATTAATAGATAAGATGTCAATTGTGAGAGAAAACATTTCATTGTCTAAACAGTATCCTAAGAAATTCTGATTAGTTTTCTTTTAGTTATACTAAAACGCACAAAATAAAAATTTAAGTGAATGAAAAAAAAAAAAAAAAAAACACTGGAGCCCTAAAAATCATAAAATAATTATTTATTCTTGACGAGACATGGTTATAAAAATGTAAACGTTTCATCAATAAGTAAATTTCAAAGAAAAATATAGACGTTTTCACTTTTGCAAAAGATGAAATATTTTTAAGAAATCAAAATATTTTAAAAAGCATTCGAGAACAACATTCGAGATTCTTTTTATATTTGTTAGATTTTTGATTTTTTTTTTCTTTTTAATTAAAATATGAAAATAATTTCTTTATAAAAGCTTTAAAATTAGCCATTTAAATATTGATTTTAAATTTAATTGTTGCCAGAAAAGTTTTCCAGTTCATAGTTTTCGACAAAAATATAAATATTTTTTCACGCGAATAATAAAAAATTTGCTACTGAATAATGAAACTTAAATATTTAATAGACGCTGAAATACAGTCATCTTTGAAATCGTAGTTTCTAAATAATAACAAATCTACCTGCCGTCTATAAATACCTAAATTGAAGTACCCGGAAAAGACGCTTCTGCAGGCAGTGGTAACCTGGACCCGATGCAGTGCGCAGGTAATTTTAACTAGAGGAAATTTTATTTTTATCATGGTTTATGTGATTACAGTGGCCTTAAACCTGTTGCTCGGTTTTTACTATGTTTTAATACAAAAATATAACATTTATTACTAGAAACATAAATATTTCACTAATCATGCCAGGTGCATTTTCCATTAATATTAGAAAATTTCATATTTTTTTTTAATAATGTGGTCTATTTTGAGTACTGAAACAGATTTTTAGAAATATTGAATTGCTTTTCATATATATGTGAATTTTTTATGATACGTAGAATTAAAATGGTGTATTAAAAAAAAAATTTTTATATATATAAATTTCCGTTACGTTTCCCTTTTAAGTTAAAAATTTGGCGTCTATGTTAAAAAATCAAGCTATCTTTAAATTATATATTTTTTTTTCAAGTCAATTTTGATGAAATTTACTATTTTGAATGAATTTTTAATTTGATGGGCCCTGTAAAAGTTTAAGGGCCTGCAACTTATAAGGATGAATAAAATTTTTATTTTAAAAGATTTTACAGGTATGTATTTTTTTCAATTTCCAAATTTTGTTAATAAATGCTACCTTTCTTTAAAAGCAATTTCCCCCCTACATCTATTCGAATTTTCTAAAACAATTTCCTCATCCTGCGAACTTAACTTGCATCGTCAATTGAGGTAAGCCAGGGTGAATACACACTTTTTACTTTCTCTTACCCATAGGGTCGAGAAAGTATTGTTTTAGGGTCAAATTTTCGAACGTGAGTTTTTGTTCTATTGACATGTTCTGAGGTCTCCTCAATACGAAAATCATGTTTTTAGCGAATGGTCTGTGTGTCTGTCTGTCTGTTGTCAGCCTATCTCAAGAACAAATAGTAGCAGAAATTCTAAATGTGTTTCCTATAGGGATGCTACACTAAGCTTTTCGTCGAGAGGAAGCAAATGGTTCGTGTACAAGGACACTCAAAAGTATTCAAATACATTACGTCTATGGGGGAAATTGCAGGTAAGTAGAGTTTAACATCTATAGACTGTACTAAACCAAATGAAACGAATATATATTTTGTGTAATAGAGATAGTCAACTGGGAAAATTTTTTTGTGTATGTAGGAGCCTCACCTCCCCCCTGGGGGGGGGGGGGTAGGGTCCCCTCGAGGGGAGTCAATTTTCATGATGGGTATCTTTCAAAGAGCTCGCCAATACCTTTAAAATGAATGGTTGAACCATCGATCTGCGATAATTTAAAATAAAGTTATCGATTTTTTGCATTTTTAACAAAAAAAAAAAAAAAAAAAAAAAAAAAAAAATCAATGTAATATTGAGAATAAATTCAACTTTTTTTTTTCTTTATATATATTTATTTAGTGTTATACTACTTCTCTAATATGGAAATCGTCTGTATTATCCTAAAAGATAATTTTTTTAAAATAATAATTTTAATAATTTATTTTTTAAAAACAGAATTATTTTTTAATAACCGAATTAAATTCTATATAAATGCAGGTGCATTAATAAAACGGGGGGTTGAGGGGGGGGGGGGCTCACACAGAACTAATTATCCTATAAAACTCTTCCGAAGCCTAATTTGAATTGTTTAACACAGGTTTACATAACAGTACTCGTTATCTTACCTCTTAATCTGCAACCTGTATTTATAATTAAATTTGAGGGTAAGAGAAAGTCGTGTGAGTGACACACCAGGTTATTTATTTTCTAATGGAGTATTTGTCGATTCCAGCCATTTTTTGTGTTTTAGTTGGCTTTCACCGAAATACGAGAAAGTTTTGTAAAGCGTCCATTTTTAGCCTGACAAATTTTGTGAAGAGACCCGAATATTCGTTCTTAACAGATTCCTTGTCCAAAATGGTAATTTTTCTTTCTTTCTTTCTTTTCTTTTTAGGACGGAGGGCTATTATTAAGTCTTAATCTTATGACACAAGTCTGCAAATAAGAACTTTTTTCAGCTGCATGAAATTTTGTCGGTAAATTTTGTGTTTTCAAGGATGCTGAATCCAAATAATTACAAGATAAAAAGAACTTTTTATACACCACGTTTTTAAATTTTCTGTTGAATCCTATAAACTTGACAATTCTATGTAGTAATAAATTATTTTTTGAAAAATTTTTGGATGAATAATGCTATCAACTTGAAATAAAATGATTCAATGCGTCATAAAGAGAGCCATCATAAGAAATTTTCAAACATTTATTCATTGAATAAAAGTAATTAAAAGAATGCATTGTCGTCGTGTTCTGAGCTACTCTAAAAGTTTCAAATGTCTAGCGAGTCGGGAGGAAGTTAGTTAAAGATGGATTGCAAGATTTGTACTGGACAAACAAGATAGCAAGTTAATAAAAACGTTAATAAAACTTCCCTTTTTACCTATCATGTACTGTTTTTTTTTTTTTTTTCCTTGCAAAATAAAGAGATTTGCAGTTAAAAAAACTGTAATTTTATTACATTAAACTAAACATTTTTTTTTTCCATAACAAAACAAACATTTACTTTATGATATATTTAACATATATTATCAAGGACATGTGTTCGCTATTTTTGCCGGCAAAACCTTTCCTTTTTTTTACCACCCACCACCCCCTCTAAGAACACACTTCCCCTTTCGCATATCTTATAATGGTCCTCTCACATATCAAGTTTTATTTGATAAAGTGCAAAAGAACCTGAGATATAGCCTTCCCTAAAATTTCGGAAATCGCTATGTAGCAGCGCCACCTGCTGGGCGGTTGCCACGAAAAGTTGATAAGGACTTACTTATGTCAAGGTGCATTTCCATATCATTTATATATAATTCTGTGCAGTAGTTCTTGAGATATAACCTTCCTTCCAATTTTGGAAATCGTTCTATAGCAGCGCCACCTGTTGGTCGATAAGCATTCAAACTAAATCAGCATAATGTCTCATAATGACCTTCTCACGTATCAAGTTTTGTTTGATGATACGCAATAGAACCTGAGATATAGCCTCCCCTTAAATTGCAGAAATTGCTGTGTAGCAGCGCGACCTGTTGAGCGGTTGATACCAAAAGTTGATAGACTCTAATTTAGGTCAAGGTACATCTACATATAAATTTATATACAATTCCGGAGATACAGTCGCCACAAAATTTTTGTCTCACACACACACACACAGACAGATAAACATTTTCAAAAAATGGTGAAAGCCTGTTCTAGACCACTCAAAGCGTATAAATCCGTCAAAAACCGGAAGTCGAAATTTTTTACGTATCCAATACTTTCTTCTATTAAATATAGAAGAAAGTAAAAAAAAAAAAAAAAAATCGCTTTGATGTAAACTGTTATAACAATAATAGAAATATTCTTTTATTCTATTTGAAAGTGGTTTTCTACAAACATACTGGGGTCGCTATCTGGGTGGCTTAGTTAAAGTGCATGAAAGCGAATTCGCGATGTACTTTGGGCCCCAAGTTAGTTAAGTTTGAATATGTGAGGAAGTCTCATACTGTTTTGTGAATTTTTTTCTCCTAAAATACGGGAATTGGTATTCAAGACAAACACTGGGGACCGACATTTTTAACCTCGTAAAGTCGCATGATTCAGAAGATGCCATCCATACCAGTTCAGTTCCTATGTAAGAAAAAAATGTATTTTGCCATAGATGATCGATCACTTATATCCAATGGCATTTGGAAGAAGCAACACATCGTGTTTACAGATAAAACGCCTTTTTAAGGAACGAAACGAAAAGTTTTTGGGAGATGAACACCTATTTCGGTAATAATTACTCGTTTTCAGGACTCTTCAATCCGAAAATTAGGTTTTTAGCTTTTAATCAGTGTGTGCGATTCTGTCATGACTGACGAACAAATATAAACAGGAAGCCCAAACTCGCCATTTTTAATCTGTCTCCTATAAGGAGGCTACAGCTACAGTAAATTTTTCTTTGAGATCGGGAATAGGACTCGTGTACAGGGACATCCAAGAGAATCCGAATACACTTACGCAGTGGCGAAGCGTCCGTGGACGCGATGGAAGCAGCGCTTCCCCTATTTAAGATTTAAAAAATGTAATCAAGTAACGTCGCCTCGTCGAAAGACTGAATTGATTCTTCTTCTGCTTTTGGAAGCGCTTCGCTTCGGCACGTCTATAGTTTATGAACCACGACTCGCCCCTGCACTTACGTCTATGAGCGAAATTTGTGGCGAGTAAAGTTTGGAATTCGATATCGAGATTTCATCTGATTTATACGTTTTAAGGTCCCCTGAGTCCAAAAAAGTTGTTTTTGGCAATGGGTCAGTGTGTGTGCATGTATGTGTGTATGTATGTGTGGAATCTTCTGGCTATCCTATCTCCGAAACTAATAAAGATAGAACTACAAAACTTCAGAATTAAGACAGGTCTAGTGTACAGATGAATGTTCCATATTTTGGTGAAAATTGAAAAAACGGAAGTGGGAAATCTAAAACCGGAAGTGAGACCGTAAGTTCGTATCTCAAAAACGGTTCAAATGATTTTCTTCAAATTTGCTCTGTAAACACTCTATTAGAGGTCCTTTCGAAAAATGTAGTTGGTTAGTTCAGGAAAATGGATAGGCGTCCTGTATAAATAGCTCAATTTCAGGTCTCGCAGTCGCGTTCCTTTAAAAACGGCTGTACGGATTTTTTTCAAACTCGCCCTATTAACTCCCTTTTAAATATCCTTTTGTATGCGCAATTATTGTTTTCCGGTCAATAATTGGTTTTTTAAAAGCTGGTATTTCAAAAACGGCTCTAACGATTTTCATGAAAACTGTTATATAAATCCATTTCTTTCTCGTGTATTGCGTGGTTATTAGAGGAAAATTAACAGTCTTCTTGCTTAGGTAGGTCATCTTCAAATCTCGGAAATTTGTGTTTCAAAAAATAACTCTACCATTTTTTTCTCCTATTTTTTACCTCGCTATATGTAAGCTTCGTTTTATATGTCTTTATAAGTTTCTCTTACTGGAAAAATTTTAGGTTTCTACTTCTTTAGGTGACTTTTATGTTTTCTCTCAAAAATGCATAGAATACGTGTAATAGTGGGTAATGGAAGTCGTGTGGTTGTTTCACACCAGATTTTTTTTTTCTGGCAGGTCCGGTTGTTTATTCAAATTCTTTTCCTGTGACTTGTAGTTGAATGGGTTAAAGCCGATTAACTACGTTATCATTTTAGAACAGCCCTCTTTGGGAGCCTTTCTGTGAGGTCTTAAACATCATTTACGCGAGTTTTGGAGAAAACCAGGGAAAACGCCAAATGGCTAGATGTAGATCAATGAGCACAACATTGGACTGCACCCTGCACTTCCCGTCTACCAGCTTCAAAAGCAAACCCTTTCGCCCATGAACGGGGCTAGGTCAATTTTCAGATGGATGAAGATATTTTTGCGAGATACGATTCCTTTTTCGTATGGATTCAAATTCAGCCGCAATCGTGTAAAAGCCGACTCCTGCAAGACTTTATTCCGAGGTCCACCCAATAAGACAGCCCTAGGATACACTACATATAATAAAAAAGTAAATAAATAACAATAATGAAATAAAAATAAATAACATTTTTGGAACCAACCGAATGGCCACCATGTCGGTTGTCAGACAACTTTCGAAGGTGGCATAACGAATGTCCGACAGGGTCTGACCCGACTATGCGTTACGGATCCGTTCCGCCTGACTTTTGGCTCTAGAGGACGTGTACCTGACAAGGAATCGCTGATATACGGCACGGAAAATAAGAAAATTGGGATCCACAGTTGCTTTTCTGGCAATAGAACATAAGACAAGCCCTCCAAGTCGGGCGTGTTTCAAAAAAACATTTCAATCCTAGGCTAACATGGAGGAGAGAAAGGGAGGGATGAATATAACATTGTTTTTTAAGTCATTATTGGACTCGGAACGGGTTTCGAACTCCGATTTGACCCTTTAACATTCACTCCATATTTTCTTTTGAAAATTGCTAAACTCATTTCAAAAATTGGCTGTCAGACACACAGCTGATCAAAAATGTGGAAAAAGAAAAGAAATTAGAATTTTTAATTTTGGAGACTGTTTGGTTTGATACATCTGAAGATTAACCTGATTGAATTCAAGTGATAATTCATAAATAACTTCGTAAGTATACATCATAATTTACAAAAACTCACGACCGTTGTTTCAGGTCAAAATAACAGCTTGCCTCTTCATCTATGGAAAAAAGGCACGAGTGCATTATCCAAGCAGGACGGTGCACTCGCACTTACTAAAATTAACTCACACATATAAGATTGCCTTCGAAATATCATAAATTCAATTTCCAAATAGCATTGCTGGGGTAGAATAAAACTTTAAAAATCGATTAAAACAAGGAAAAAATATTGAAAAGTATTGCATATAAAATGTTAAATTTCAAAGCGAAACCACTGAAAATTAAAGGAACTAATAATAGATAATAATAATAAATAATAGAATATTGGACAAAAAAAATTCAACTTTGTTTGAACGTTTCTACAACATATTTCTGCTTCTTGAGTACGCGAAAAATGTAAATCCCGCCGCATAGTTTATAACTCTCTTTTCTCGATAGGTAAATTCTGCCGTAATTCTTATCTCAATTTTAATCACACGGGTAAATTCTGCTGCAGTTCTTATCTCAGTTTTAATCACATAACTAAATTCTGCTGCAGTTCTTATCTCAATTTTAATCACATTGCCTAAATTTTACCGCAGTTCTTATCTGAATTTTAATCACATGGGTAAATTCTGCCGTAATTCTTATCTCAATTTTAATCACATAACTAAATTTTGCCACAGTTCTTATCTCAATTTTAATCACATAGCCTAAATTTTGCCGCAGTTCTTATCTGAATTTTAATCACATGGGTAAATTCTGCCGTAATTCTTATCTCAATTTTAATCACATAGCCTAAATTTTGCCGCAGTTCTTATCTGAATTTTAATCACATGGGTAAATTCTGCCGTAATTCTTATCTCAATTTTAATCACATAACTAAATTTTGCCACAGTTCTTATCTCAATTTTAATCACATAGCCTAAATTTTGCCACAGTTCTTATCTGAATTTTAATCACATGGGTAAATTCTGCCGTAATTCTTATCTCAATTTTAACCACATAACTAAATTTTGCCACAGTTCTTATCTCAATTTTAATCACGTAGGTAAATTCTACAGCAGTTCTTATCTCAATTTTAATCACGTATCAAAATCCCACCGCGATTCTTATCTCAATTTTAATCCCAGGTAAACTCAGCCGCGGTTCTTACCTCAATTTTGATTGCACAGCTAATTTTTATTTCAAATTTAATCCCATAGAACTTAGCCACAGTTCTTTCCTCAATTTTAATTCCATAGGTAAATTCTGCTACACTTCTTTTCTCAATTTAAATCACATAACTCAATTCTGCCACACTTCTTTCTCAATTTTGATCACATAGCTAAATTCTGCTGTAGTTTTTATCTCAAATTTAATCCCATAGGTAATATCAACGGCAGTTCATATTTCAATTGTTATTCCATAGTTAAACTCAGTCGCAGTTCTTTTATCAATTATAATCCCATAGGTAAATTCTGCCACTATCCTTATCTCAGTTTTAATCTTAGGTAAACTCAATCATAATTCTTTTCTCAATTGTAAATTTTGAATTTGTGCACATGAAATATTTTCTTTATTTTCAAAGATGTAAAAGGTATGCCAAGCACATAGTATAAAATAAGTGCAGAGTCACAAATTAAAACAGAAAACTCTTTGAATGCGCCATGAAAGATTAATATAGGCAACGTATTTCGAAAGAACAAAATATTCTTTCGTCAGGAAAGAAATGCATTTTACCTTTATGAGATGAAATACGGAGTATGATTTCCTGTGCTTCTTTATAGAATAAATAGTACGCATTTCTTGCTTGACGAAAAAGACTTTTCTTCTCAAAACGCGTGCCTTTATTATTCATATATAATGCAGAAATTTTTCATTACAGTTCAGTTTTGTAAAGTTAATGTCAGATATGTCAAACGCAATTGGAAGTTGTAAGACTTTAGTATTTATGAACACAGAAAAAAAATATTTTTAAAGCTTTCATTTGATATTTAGCAAAAATAGGGAATACTTTTATGTTAATTAAACAATTAACATTAATAAGCAACAGTGTATAAATTAACCAACATTAAAAAACTGGAAGGCTTGCGAAAATTCAATACGTAATACATAAATAATCTTTCTATTGTTTAATCTCATGACCCGATAAATCAATACTTGAATTTTTGGTAAAATAAAAGTACAGCGCATACATATATAAATAATTACGCTATGCATGAGGACCAGTTATGCAATATACATATGCAAATAAAACTATTTTCTTCCGAGAGATTATTTATAAATGCTATAAATGTGTCACAGAATATCTTTTTCCTTGTATGTGTGTGTGTGTGTGTTTACTATTTAAGTCACCTGTAAGGGAATGAAGGACACATCCCCCCGCCCTGTTCATCAGTACATGTCAATCATAAACATGGACACAGGAAGGGGGGATTAGGGCAAACGAGTACCTTCGAAAAAAGGGTGAGGTTAAACGACCCATTTTTTCTGTCAAGATATCATACATCAGGGGAATGGACCTCCACCAGAAGCGACAGTTCGAAGTACTTGCAATTTATAGTGTTCTCTTCCAAAATTATTTACTTATTAAATTAATTAATATTGGAATTAAATCAGGTTAGCATAGAGAATAGAGATGTTCCAAATCAAAAAGCCTGGAACATACAAATGCTCATTCTTTTCCCCTGTTTGTGTTCAGCTATGTGTCTTAGACTAATAGCCGTTTTTGAAAAGAATTTAGGAATTTTCAAAAGAAAAAATCGTGCCACACTGATCCATCCTTGTCAGTCTTTTTCATTCCGTAGATGTGACAGCGTTTACATTGAACTTGTGATTCCGATTTTCTCTACAACTCTTGTTCCGGTGTGGGCCACGTGCTGTTATTTCGCAAACGGAACCGGTCTCTCGGCAACCCGTGTCATTACCCAAAAGAGAGAGAGAGAGAGAGAGCAATGCACATACACTGTGATGCATCCTTTGACAGGGAGAGAGCGAGACGACTGGGATGGAAACTTCTTCTCATATTCATTACGGAGGTGGTGGTGTGTCGAGATCAGAGGAACTTCTTCGAGGTGGAAGGACCCATTATCATTCCAGTCAGGTTAGGATTTCTGTTTTCTCCCTATTCTCACCACTCTATACAAACGATATAATTAGATTTTTTGATTTTTTAACACTTTCCAACGAAGTCAAAACTAGTTTCTCAATGTCCCACCCCATATTTGTTATCATCCATTTCTGTTACAATGCTTCGTGTTAAAAAAAAAAAAAAATAAACTCGGACGATCCCTCATCAGGCATGTTTGCAGACTGAAACGCCCTACCCACTAGGCTACCCTCCTCTACCTCAATACATTTATCCTATTTAAATTTCAATGATTCATTTTATACGGTTCAATTAGGTCCATTAGTTTTCCTGTAACTCTTATAACAATGCCATTATCCCAACAATGCAAGATTATGCAAAATATTGCTCTGTTTGCCCTATTATGAAAATAATGAAATTCGAATAACTTAAGAAATTTTCGACGTGGAATGTCCGTAGTGAATTCCTCACACCTGAAAACGTGTAAAGAAGTAAAAACCTTGGTCAAAAATTTTCACGCATAACTAAGTTTCCGCTACCTGTAGTAGGAAGGGTAACAAAAATGGACACTTCATCTCTCACATGAGGCCTTAGTGCCTCTCTAGACAGCGAATGGGTAGATCGGTTGGTAGACCGACAACCAAACCCGATGTTATTCCGTGGTGAAATTTGTTGTGTAAATCATTCATTACCTGACGTATTTTTTAACCCTTTATCTATCGACATTATTTAAGAGTACCATTAGTTTAAAAAAACGTATAAAATAGAATTTCTTAAAAAAAAAAAAAAAAAAAAAAAAAAAAATTCCAAAGGTATATAATAATAGAACGTATACCCTCGCTCTAATCTCGCTACTTATACCAATTTTTGTTCCAGATAGGATTTTATTGGGTGCTCTCGCAGTTTTAGCTTCACATTTTTCACAATCTTCACATGTGTTACAAATACTTCCAGAATTTCCTATCAGTTTTAGAAAACATATACGGAACATAAAGAGTAAATATTTTGTTTACCCTTTTTTAAGGTCGAAATATCTCCCTTTTTTTTTTTTACTTCTAGGGTAGGTGCTCCAGTGAATGGCATGCTTCAGTAATTATCATCTATCTCGAAATAATTAATAAATAAAAAATCATACATTTTACGTATAAGAATTTTAAACTGGAGCATAGGGTGCCAATAACCGGTAAAATGAATCACTAGCAGTGTCAAACACTGGGACATAGGACTGGTAAAATGAAAAACTGGCAGTGTCAATGACTGGAACATCGAGTGGGTGTCCAATAAAAATAATAATAATAATTGTTATCAAATGTATATATTTTAACATGTGATTCTGAATGTCTTTCATGCCCTTTGTACCAACTTGAGATTTCTAAAAATAGTTTCTGATGACTAGAACATTAAAAACATCAGAGATTGCTCTAAAAGTGTCAATCACGGGTGCACTTACCCTATGTAACCGGTGACTTCTATGTAACCAGTATATAAATGTTAAATCTTAATTAATTACTATGATGAATAAATATGGATACTTTTATTGCAATGTATGTTTAAAAAATACGCATAAGTGACTTAAAAAATATGTATCAAATGCATTATTTGTCTGTTTTATAATGTGGTAGATAAAGGGTTGAACTATGTTTTCACATTCATTCAGAAAATTTCCAATCGCTAAAATTATTTCAGCCCCCCCCCGCCAAAAAAAAAAAAAAAAAAAAAACTTTAAAAACATTAAAAATTTTGTCAAAGACAAAATTTAGTTTAGTACGGACCCTATTCACTTCAATCTGTGAAATTTTTATTTTTTACTTTTTATTTTACCATGTTTTTATTAACTTTGATTCTTGTTTGTTTGTCCGGTACAAAACTTGCAATCGATTTTTAACTCACTTCCCTACTAGCTACACATTTGAAACTTTCAGAATAGCTCGGAACTCGATGACAACACAATACTCTGAAGCCCGATTTTCGAATATTTATTAGTTTTTTTTTTTTTTTTCATTAATCAAAATATGAAAATAATAACCTCCTAATAGCTTTAAAAATAGCCATTAAAATATCAGTTATAATTTAATGGTTGCTAAAAAAAAGTTTACGAGTTCATTTTCTTTCGACCTAAAAATAAATACATTTCATTAAACGTGAACGTTAAAAAATTGTAAAAAGTTAAATGATGCATCTCACAAAAATGGACGTCATGATCACTTTAAAAATTTTATACGCATTGATAAAGTGCTAATGTTATAATTCAACAGAAAATTTAAAAACTTGGTATATAAAAAGTTTTTTATCTTATAATTATTTTAATTTTAATTTTTATCTGTTTTTTTTTTTTTTTTTTTTTTTTTTTGTCCGTAAAACTGGGCCACGTACTTTTTTAAAATGACTAAAATGAATTAAAAGGAAGTGCTGCCACCTCCATTTCATACTTTAGTTCATTTTAAAAAATCTAGTGGTCGTGTCGAAAAACTGTTTGCACCCCTGGATTCAGAAAAATCGCCTCTTTCATGTGGTAACGACAGGACTGATATTTCTAATTTATTTTGGTATTACACAAAACTGGTCCACAAAAAATCCAGATTGAAACTAATAGTGCTCCATCCTAAAAAAAATGATTTTTTTTAATTTTTTACATTCTGTTTCGAAGCTGTAAAATGCATTTGGTTCAGATTTTTCTTTAAAATAAAAGTTATTACCTCTGTGTATCATGTAAAAAACTTTGTAAGTTGAAAAATCACCACAGAAATATCTCTTGTAATTTCTGTATATTGTACTATCATTTTCTTCTATATTTCCAGTAGAAGAAAGCATTGGATTCGTAAAAATTTTCAACTTCCGGATTTCAATAGATTTACACGTTTATAGATGTCAAAATAACAATTTGACACTTTTGTGAAAATTTTTGTCTATTTGTGTGTGACAAAATTTTTCTATTTCCTCTGTCTCAAATACTTCCACACAGGGACAGAATTTCAGAAAGAGAGAGAGTTATATTCAGTTTCACTGTAACATAAATAGGTGTCCATTTATTTTTGGGTGTATATCGCTCAACAGGTGACGCTGTCGTCCCATTTTATCCTATTTTTTAATGTGGCAGCATTAAAAAAAAATTTCGTATGAATGTAGACAATAAGTTTTATTTTTAACGAACCATGATGAAATTAAAAATGATATGCAGTAACCGCCGCTAAATGAATTCACCGGTTAATAAAATCAGCCGCTTAATCTAATCAAATTGCTGGGACCGGAATCAAATCAATACAACTTTTGAAACCGCTGGTTAATACAGTCGAACCTCGTTAACGGGAATTACTTTTAACATGAATTGTTTCAACAATCCCCGTCAAAATGAAGATTAGTTTAGTTATAGGACGATTAGTTACTGATAGCATGAACAAATTTTTTATCCCCTTTGAGATTTACGTTAACGAAGAGGTTCAACTGTAAACTCAAAAAATCTCTCCAGCAACAAAAATACCATTCTAAGCAGATTTTTCATTTACACTGTGATTTTTTATTTAAAAAAAAAAAAAAAAAAAAAAAAAGAGCACAGTAATCCTTTCTTCGAAAATCTTTAACTCGCCTCATCACTTGTCTTAGTAATAATTTCAAGAAAAACGTATATTCTTCAAAGCGCGGTCGTAAGTTACAAATTTGATTCGATTCGCAAGTGATCTTTTTTTTTTTTTTTTTTTTTTTTTTTTTGAATTATTAAAAGACAATTTCTAGTTCTTATTTTGAAATAACTAAGAAGCAAGATGTTTAAACGGAAAGATTTTAAATTTAAAAGAAACGCGGAAAATTTTGCAAAGTAATGATGATTTTCCTCAAAGGAAAGCCCATCGGAACTTGGGATTTTGAAGGAACAATTCATTAATATTGTTTATTAATTCCATCATTGGTTACTTTTTGAAATTTTCAAATTCAGGAAAATAATACATTTTTCTTGAATGCAATCGATATTCGCCGGATATAAAAATCAGTCGCTCATAAAATCACTTCGGATCAAAACTAATGAGATTTTAGTAAGCAGCGGGTTTTGAATTTATAATAGTAAGAGCTAATCGGGATAAATTTTTTCTTTATGTCGGAGCATCGAATCACCACCCCCCCGGGAGGGTATAAATTTTCAATATGAGTACTTTTCAAAAGAAACTAGTCAATACCTTTAAAACAAATAGTTGAATCATGTATTTGAAATAAGTTATCGATTTTTTGCTTCATAAAAAAAAAAAAAAAAAAAAAAAAAAAAAGCATTTACTAAGATATCGTCTGTAGGAGACAAATCTCTTGACATTGAATATTATACTTAACCAAGATGAAAATCCTGTGCATTCACCACATGGGAAATAATTTTAATAATTAATTTGCGATCTCCCAGTTCCTGTTGAAGTTATTGTTAATCTTATCACTAATATTCTGCAACATTCTTATGAAGTATTACTTACTGATAATAGTATGCAGCCACAGTATCAGAACAGTTTATTTCTATGCTAATAAATGGAAGTGCTTGTGTGTTTGTTTGCGACGTACAGAAAATCTATGGATCATACCGTTCAGAATGTTTTTTCTAAATAAAGGCATACGTTTAGTTTTGCAACATACTTTTAGAATTTCGATATTCTATTAGATTTTTAAAATTTTTACGTTTTATTCTTTTTTTTTTTTTTCCCCGCGATTTACCTGACATTTTTTAATTTTTATTTTTAAAATTCATTTAAATATAGTGGTCAGTTAATCGGGCAAAGCCTGTTAAGTAACAAATGACATAACGTACGAAATAAAAATGTGCTTGTGATGTGTACACCATACTGGACAGGTTAAAAACTAAACACCGCTGAACATGGCCAAGCTTGAAATCACTTTAATCAAAGCGTGTCGGGTCTATATTTAATTTTTTACTTTTATTTCAGGACAAGCCGCGTCCGGAGTTACTTTTTTTTTCGATCCGATCTGGACCGAGGTTGTTACTATATAGAATAGGCCGGGCCAGGCTGGAATTCAGATTTCATACTAAAACCATCTCATTAATTATTTCGCAATTTTTACTTTTAAAATTATTTCGCAATTTTAATGTTATTTTGTTAGAACAATATTGTATTTCGCAACAGTATAGCAATTTCATATAGTTTGTGACAATATAACAGTTTTGTGTTGTGTAGCAATGCACCAATCCCCACTTTGGTGAAAAATTAAGAAATCCATGAACAATCCCATAAAAAAGTCATAAAAGTAAAAATATCCGGAATTTATATATAGCTGTAACTCGTTATTGGCAATTTTTTTGCTATTTCCTGTCACCATGGAGCTACAGCGCTGTCATTTCACTATTCGAGTGTATATTTATAGATGTACCATCCATTGTAACATCAGTCTACTTGCAAGCGTGATGAAGAAAAATCTCTGTTTCATCATTTTTCTGAGTAGTGAGTAAATTTTTCTACTGCAAATTATTTTGTTCTGGAGAACCTGTGGATCAAAATGAGGCGCTGCTTAAGGCAATTTTCGAAAGAGTGGTTAACTGTGGTGACATGCGTATGTATCGAAGTACTTTTTTTTTTTTTTTTTTTTTTTCGTGTTTGGAATTCCGTGATATTCATATTGTGTCGAATATCCCTATGTAGTAGTTAACATATAGTTAGATATGGGGTCAATTGGCAATGGCATAGCTTGGCCTTCTTTAATGATCATCCAAAGACTGAGAAATATCTCCAAGGTGTAAGCTTCCACCTTCAGCCAAGATGATGGTGAGGATATTCATTCGACCATTCTCATAAACCTCGGAGAACCTCAAAAAAAAAGAAAAAAAAAAAAGAGCACAGTAATCCTTTCTTCGAAAATCTTTAACTCGCCTCATCACTTGTCTTAGTAATAATTTCAAGAAAAACGTATATTCTTCAAAGCGCGGTCGTAAGTTACAAATTTGATTCGATTCGCAAGTGATCTTTTTTTTTTTTTTTTTTTTTTTTTTTTTTTTGAATTATTAAAAGACAATTTCTAGTTCTTATTTTGAAATAACTAAGAAGCAAGATGTTTAAACGGAAAGATTTTAAATTTAAAAGAAACGCGGAAAATTTTGCAAAGTAATGATGATTTTCCTCAAAGGAAAGCCCATCGGAACTTGGGATTTTGAAGGAACAATTCATTAATATTGTTTATTAATTCCATCATTGGTTACTTTTTGAAATTTTCAAATTCAGGAAAATAATACATTTTTCTTGAATGCAATCGATATTCGCCGGATATAAAAATCAGTCGCTCATAAAATCACTTCGGATCAAAACTAATGAGATTTTAGTAAGCAGCGGGTTTTGAATTTATAATAGTAAGAGCTAATCGGGATAAATTTTTTCTTTATGTCGGAGCATCGAATCACCACCCCCCCGGGAGGGTATAAATTTTCAATATGAGTACTTTTCAAAAGAAACTAGTCAATACCTTTAAAACAAATAGTTGAATCATGTATTTGAAATAAGTTATCGATTTTTTGCTTCATAAAAAAAAAAAAAAAAAAAAAAAAAAAAAGCATTTACTAAGATATCGTCTGTAGGAGACAAATCTCTTGACATTGAATATTATACTTAACCAAGATGAAAATCCTGTGCATTCACCACATGGGAAATAATTTTAATAATTAATTTGCGATCTCCCAGTTCCTGTTGAAGTTATTGTTAATCTTATCACTAATATTCTGCAACATTCTTATGAAGTATTACTTACTGATAATAGTATGCAGCCACAGTATCAGAACAGTTTATTTCTATGCTAATAAATGGAAGTGCTTGTGTGTTTGTTTGCGACGTACAGAAAATCTATGGATCATACCGTTCAGAATGTTTTTTCTAAATAAAGGCATACGTTTAGTTTTGCAACATACTTTTAGAATTTCGATATTCTATTAGATTTTTAAAATTTTTACGTTTTATTCTTTTTTTTTTTTTTTCCCCGCGATTTACCTGACATTTTTTAATTTTTATTTTTAAAATTCATTTAAATATAGTGGTCAGTTAATCGGGCAAAGCCTGTTAAGTAACAAATGACATAACGTACGAAATAAAAATGTGCTTGTGATGTGTACACCATACTGGACAGGTTAAAAACTAAACACCGCTGAACATGGCCAAGCTTGAAATCACTTTAATCAAAGCGTGTCGGGTCTATATTTAATTTTTTACTTTTATTTCAGGACAAGCCGCGTCCGGAGTTACTTTTTTTTTCGATCCGATCTGGACCGAGGTTGTTACTATATAGAATAGGCCGGGCCAGGCTGGAATTCAGATTTCATACTAAAACCATCTCATTAATTATTTCGCAATTTTTACTTTTAAAATTATTTCGCAATTTTAATGTTATTTTGTTAGAACAATATTGTATTTCGCAACAGTATAGCAATTTCATATAGTTTGTGACAATATAACAGTTTTGTGTTGTGTAGCAATGCACCAATCCCCACTTTGGTGAAAAATTAAGAAATCCATGAACAATCCCATAAAAAAGTCATAAAAGTAAAAATATCCGGAATTTATATATAGCTGTAACTCGTTATTGGCAATTTTTTTGCTATTTCCTGTCACCATGGAGCTACAGCGCTGTCATTTCACTATTCGAGTGTATATTTATAGATGTACCATCCATTGTAACATCAGTCTACTTGCAAGCGTGATGAAGAAAAATCTCTGTTTCATCATTTTTCTGAGTAGTGAGTAAATTTTTCTACTGCAAATTATTTTGTTCTGGAGAACCTGTGGATCAAAATGAGGCGCTGCTTAAGGCAATTTTCGAAAGAGTGGTTAACTGTGGTGACATGCGTATGTATCGAAGTACTTTTTTTTTTTTTTTTTTTTTTTCGTGTTTGGAATTCCGTGATATTCATATTGTGTCGAATATCCCTATGTAGTAGTTAACATATAGTTAGATATGGGGTCAATTGGCAATGGCATAGCTTGGCCTTCTTTAATGATCATCCAAAGACTGAGAAATATCTCCAAGGTGTAAGCTTCCACCTTCAGCCAAGATGATGGTGAGGATATTCATTCGACCATTCTCATAAACCTCGGAGAACCTCAAAAAAAAAGAAAAAAAAAAAAAAATAACGAGTCACATAGGACAACTGGATCATCAACGAATCCCCTATAATATCAAGGGCCCATCATCACTTTAAAAATACAAAATAAATTACTTTGTTTTTGTGAAATACCATACACGGTAGTCATTTGGGAAAACTGGCGAAATGGAGATGGCCGGACGAGTTGGATTTAATTTTGTACGACTACGATAAGTAAAAGTGCAAAAATAGAACCCACCTGTTTAACCCTTTCCGGCACAGAGTAATTCTATTCATTTAAAATCAATAGCCATCGGAATTTAAGTACGATATTAGAAGGCAAAAAATAAATGAAGCTTTACCTCTATATTATAAAAGAAAAATACTATAAAAAATTTCTGGGAAAAATTTTTGCACTTGAGAATTAAAATTAGGTGTTGCCGCAGTGGCAACACTGTGCCGGAAAGGGTTAAATAAAAGAACACACTTGTCATGCATTTGTTGTTGATTTCAAACATTGAGCTAATTCTATTTGAACAATAATCAGAATTTATTTTTCTTGACGAATCAATTATGGTTTATTACATTTAAGCAGAAATGTTTGGTCGAATATTATTAAAATGTATATTTTTTCTCTCTCTACAATTGCTGTGCTTTGTCTAAGTACCACTATATCACGTTATGCTGACTCCCTTCTACGGGTAGGGCATAGCTGCTGGTCTTTAGGAAAGTATTTTTGGGGTTACTTCAAAATGAATTTAATTGGTGGGTTTGCAAAATGTTAAGCTTTCTCATGCATTCAATAGAATTTCTCCAAATATTGTACACACACACAATAATATATATATATATATATATATATATATATATATATATATATATATATGCTGACTAACCCTGGCTCCCCCTATTTAATTGTAAGATAATTGCGTAATTCTTCTCTCTTTTTTTTTTTTTTTGTCCCGATAAGGCAGGTCACTAAAGCCAGTTGGGTGTAGATGAGCCATGCTACTCTTAAATGTCAGGTTTTCAAAGTGTCCGCAAATGCTTTCTACCATACATATTCATCTATCCTATTCATATAAAAAAACTTTCGTTCATTTTGCTAATTTTAGCACAAAAAATATTTTTTCAAAATTATTTGCATGTTACAATTTGCCCCGGATTTGGGGCAAGTTCTAACACACGTGGGGCAAATTGTAACAGTTATGACTTTTTGAGGGAAATATTGATAATAAAAAACATTATTTCAAAATGTTTTTGCTATCAATCATTTATTAATTTAATAAAAAAGGCAATAAATAAGTGAATATTAGATTACCTTCTTGGTATAGTAACACTGGATTTTATGAAATAGATTATAGTAAAATAAAGAGAAAATTAAATATCTAATCAATATAGAAGTCATTCTCTGTCAGAACTGAAGTTAATACAAAACAAAGATATATTGTTCATGTTCCCTCTCACACATTTATTGTGTGTCCACATTTTGCAAATTAAGCATTATATCCATTCTTCTGCCTCAGAGAGGCTCTAGCAAAAGTCGTAGATCCCGTTTTTTTTTTTTTTTTTAAGACGCTTTTAGGAATGAGAAAATTCCACCAGTTTTGCCACCATTTGTTTTTTTAGAGAAATTTTTTATTATATTTTTAAAGTAATATGTCATGATTAAATAGGAGAGAAATTATTGTAGTATAAAAATTGTGGCAGCAAAAAAGACATAAATTTCTGATTTATGAAAGTGTCCTGAAAAAAAAAGAAAAAAAAAAAAAAAAAAGGCGGAGATTACGATTCCTGGCTGTAGACATCTCCAGAAGCTAAGTAAAACCATTTCTTTAATTCAGAATTTATATCTGGAATTAAAATCATTTTATTTATATTTTTATCCTTTCGTTTTAATATTTATTTACTCCTTCCTTTAATCTTTTTCTTTCTTTTTTTCTCTTTATGTTTGTGTTATTTTTTAATTATCTCTTCAAAATATTTTTCAAATGCTTTTTTTTTTTTTTTTTTTCCCGGGTGATGGCGTCTAATATTCGTACATTTCTCGAATATTTTTAGCTGTATCCAAATCACATATGACCCTTTTAAACTCTTTCAGACTTCTTTTTATAGTTCCCCATTGTAAAACAAGAAAAAAAAATTCATAGAATAAATAATTTGCTTGTTAACATTTAAAATAGAATGTCTAATTACATGAAAATTGCAACTTGCCCCGATATTTTGTTTCAACTTGCCTCATCCAATGATTTTGAACATTTTGTTTATTTATTTAAAAAACATAGCGATTTATACAAAAAAAATGAACATGCATTTTATAACTTAACATATAAATAAAATAAATAGCTATAAACAATTCTTTAAAATATAAATTAACATACCTTTAATCAAAATTTACGAACTACGTCTTTTTCCACTAACTAGCTAAAATGAAGCACGTACAGAAACTCTCATTAACCATTTTTGCGGAACACTGATTGTGCTTACATAAAGAAAGCGCGTCGTAAGAATTGTGTTTATCGGAATATTTAAGCAAAAATGTTACAAACTATTTCATAAATTGCGTATTATTTCTTACGCTGTTACAAGTAGCCCCACGCTCCCCTACATACTTCAAGCTGAAAGAATAACCCAAAGAAAGGGAAAGCAAATATGCGTTTCATATTGGGATGCTTGGGGAAGAGGAACGACCACTCATCTTCCCTTTGACGAGAAGTCCGTGGATGAATTACGTTAAAAAATAATCGTCACTGCCACAAAAAAAAAGCCTGATATTTACTATTTTTACTTAATCAGTCTTTCTTAACGGGATTTGTTGTTCGTCAATGGCTGCCTCGCGTGATCGGTTGCGTCTATTTAAATAAAATACAAATTTAACATTTCTTTTTGGGCCCCGGTGAGACGGGCGCGCTAATCCCTGATAGAAACCACTACTGGTGCCATCCCTAGATGGTGGAATTTCAAAATACCCGCTCACCTTCGGTGATCCTTTTATCAACCATCATGTGAATACGGTATTTCTAAGTACATACTACATGCTAAAAAAAAAAGGAAAGAAAAGAACGAAAAAAATGTGTTTCATTGATATAATGGAGTGCCTGTTGACAGTAAACGACCTCTCATTTGCTTTTTCGCGAGAAGTCCGTGGACGAATTATACACACACATATATATATATATATACTATATTTGTAGAATGCAAGAATACAGATGATGAAATGCCACCCTATAAATATATATGAAGAAATAAAAAATTCGTCATTGGCACTTTTTTTCTATTATTTCAAAACCTGACACTTATTATATCTCCTTAATCAATCCTCCTTAACAGGATCTGTTGTTCGCCAATGGCCGCCTCGCGTGATCTGCTGCCGCTACCATAATTGAATTATAATTGGCCACTTCTTTCTCTTCTTGCGGGAGAATCACATAACTGGTCTCCAGCATGCCACATCCTGGTCATAAGTGCAGTTCGTGTGTCATTCAAATTTGAAAAAAAAAAATAAGAAACAGGCATTTCATTTGAATAATCCATTAAAAAGACATTTTTCGCGGAGTCACTCGATTCGTGTCGTTATACGCGAAAATCGTATAGATGTCGCCCACTCAGCGGCTAATTTCGACCATAGATATAGTAATAAGACATAGATTGATCAGCGAGAGGGAAAATGATGCCTTTTTTTTCGGGAAAATTCACTCTAATGGCTGTCTTTTTCCGAGTAAATCACACACAAGAATACACACGGATAATTTAGTAAATAAAATTTATGAATAATTTATTTACTAAAGGTGAATGAAAAACTCCAGATACAGTTTCAAATTCATTTTTCTTTTTATTCTGTTTTTCAATACTCTCTAATGGCTGATTTTTCAACTTTTTTTCGGCATCAAAATTTTTTGCTCGATAACATGGGGATGATAGATCTTTATATATTATGTACTATATCTATGGTTTCGACAGATTCATTGCAGAGGTCCGTTTCATGTACACCGAAATAAAAATAAATAAATAAATATTTTGCTGAAAAAGGCCAAATTTATTTTGCTGGCTGATTTTTAGTTTATGTCCTGTTCGCCAAACCAACTTGCTTTCGTTAAATTCAAAGAGTAGGATTGAAAGAAGAATAAATTGTCACTGTAATTTCTCTGTAAACAGCTAATGAGAAAGCGATGCGCTGTCCTACATCTAGTACCCGTCGTTACATGATTTGCAGGTCGGGTTTCCATTAATTTTTGACCCGTATTCTGGGTTGGAAAAAAGGGTTTTTTCAGAGTATTTTAGGGTTTTATCAGTTTTCAGGAATATTTTCATTGTTTCTTTTTTTAAACATTAAATACATCATTCATAATAAGATAATTTAAAAAATTAAGTTGTTATTATGCATTAAAATTGAAATTTTAAAAATTTAATTTTAAAATTTCTAAAATCTTTTTATGATTAAGTTGTAAAGAAAGTTTAAATATTAAATAATTGTACTTTAAATAGTCTAAAATTCTTTTTATGTGCCCTTTACAACAAAAAAATTGGATTTTAATAGTTATTTCATGTTGCTTTATGGAACTTTTCGCAGTCAATTAGATTTTCATAAAACATTTTTAATTATTGTCCCTCTACATTACACAACAGTGTTGCACTGTTAAAGTGTTCCAGAAAATTTTTAAAAAATTTATTTTTATTTATTTATATTTTACATTCCTTGAGTCCTACAGTTTTCTTTATATTGAAAAAGAACTCTGTTTTTTCTTGCTTTTATTTATTTATTTTATTATAATTTTTTATTCTGTTTTAATAAGATATATATATTTATATATATATATATATATATATTTTTTTTTTTTTTTTTTTTTTTCCATGGGGAATTTTTAGGATTTTTTTCTATACAGCAGTTTGAGCCTCTCCAATATTTCTGAAAATTCTTTGTTCATGTTCTAGTAATGTATGTAATATTTGTTTTATATTTGCATATTCATTGTAAGTTAGACAGTAGTACAATATTAAACAAGGATTTAAAAAAAAAACCTCTTGGGTTTTTCCAAGTGGCTTTTATTGAAAAAACCCACCCAGGCTTTCTCGGGTCGGGCAAAATCTAGCCAACCCTGCCCGTATTTCAAGCCGTGAAACAATTTCTTCAAAACACTTTTTTTTTTCTTGGGCGGGGGGGGGGGGGGGGTTAATGATTTTAACCTTTTAATTCCCCAGATTGAGTAATACTCTCTTTCTTTATAGCAATTTAAAGTAACAGGACTCAAGACATGAGTAAATATTTATAATTAACGAATATAAAACTCTATAATGCGAAAATTATTTGTCTTCCAATGTGGATTTGCTTCCTAATTTTACTTTTTCTATAACCCATCGTTCAATACGTCCCGGGACTCATCTCTAGATACTGTCGCAAATGAAATATTTCTGTGTGGGTAAAGTAAACCTAACTTTCAAAAGATACAAGTTTCATGATATTTCGATCGTTTGTTGCCGAGATATCAGACCCTACTTTTGATGTTTTCAAAATGAGGGACAAAGATGAATTTCGTTTGTTGTTTAAACATTGTTTTTTGGTGGACAAAAATACTGTTAAGCCATTGCTAAATATCAACAATATTTTTGCCTATCACAAAGCAATGATTAATCAACTCATGAAATTCAGCTTTGTTCCTCATTTTGAAAACATCAAAAGTAGGGTCTGATATCTCGGCAACAAACGATCGAAATATCATGAAGCTTTAAAGTGTATATCTTTTGAAAGTTAGGTTTAATTTACCCAAACAGAAATATTTCATTTGCGACAGTATCTAGAGATGAGTCCCGGGACTTATTGAACGATGTTTTACACTGTCAAAATATTTAGATCAGAACATTATTTAAAAGCAAGTTTTATTACATTTGAAATTTTTTTTTATAATTCAACTAGTAATTTTTAAATATTATTATATACTAGTTTTAACTTTTAATGTAATTATATACTAGTATTTTTTAATATTTAATTCTCTGAAAGATCTATTAAAGTATTATAGTAACATAATTTTGGGTAATAGAATTTTAATTCATTTTCTTATATAACGTAAATTTAACATTACTTTACTGCGGGTTGGGTGCGGGTCACATGCTACGGGTTCGGGTCGTGTGCGGGTCAAGTTTGACCAACCCGCGCAGGATTCTACGCTAAATCAACAAAATTGGTTGTTCAAATCAACAAAATTACTTTATTGATTTAACAAAATAACTCTTCTGATAGCGTATTCTGATATTCGGATTCTGATATCGTATCACCCAAACAGCACACTTCTACACAGCACATCTTCGGGAAGTTTCTGGGATGGCTTTTCACCATGAAGATATCTTGAAGACATCCTGGGGAGAAGATGTGCAGGTAGAGCAACATTTTTCTTATATCAACAAAAAAATTTGGCTGATTTAGCAAATTTCTGTTGTCTCGACAATACACTTTATTATTATTATTATTATTCTGTACATTTTCCATAACAATCATCCTATATGTTGCGAAATCCGTTTTCTTCGGTTTAAATAATTAAACATCGCATTTCTTTCGAGTTCATAGGTCTTAATGTATAACAATCATCTTGTATCCCTGCGCGTCGTAAAAATAAATAAAATAATAAATAGTATATGTTGTAGCCACCACGAAACTTTCAGATATATTTTTCTATACAAATTCACGCAGTACAAATTATTTAGTAAAATTATTTTATGATGAATGCAGACGATTTTCATCGTAGGAAAGTATAACATTCATGGGTCGAAAGAACGCGCATTCTGTACCCTGCTGAGGAAATGCGCTTTCTTGGAATTTTTTGTTTGAAATGCAGGGGGAAAAAATCGATAACTTTGTTTAAAATCAAGCATTTTTTACATTTTCGAATTAGGTTGAAATATACATCTTCTTATTCTAGTGTATGTGTTTCAACTTTCATTCATTCTGGTCTTCCTTCCTGGTGTTTGATCATTGTAATGAATTATTATATAATTTAATGTGTAAATTATAGTGCTCGAATACAGTTTGAATATGATTTATTATCTGCACAATTCTTTTTTTTTTTTTTTTTTTTTTTGAGGGGGGGGGGGGAGTGATTTTTAGTTCAACACCGATCTCAGAATCGCTCTTAACGGTATATGTAGCACAATTGGTTAGTGTAACACAGACTCACAAAATAATTTAAAATCTACGAAAAGGTAATTTTCAATGCCCCTTTTTACACTTTTTCTCCAGGACTTCCTCGGGATATCCAGGAAATGTCTTGTATCCTTAAATCGTCTTAAAAAAGTCCTAGACAGAAGGCGTGCTAAATGGATTAATATGGTTTTATGTCCATACTGCATAAAACTTAAGGAAATCCTTATAGCACATCTCTTCATAGAACATTCACAGGGTGTCCCAGAAATGTCTTTTTTGCTCTACTGGGAATCCTAAGATCTCCTGCGGAGTACATTTGCTATATAGGAATTAACATACATTATGGTGGAACAGAAAATTTGTTGCCTATATAATAAAATATGATTAAGATTAATGACTGGTTTACGAGGGCCAGACACTAATATTCAGCTAGAGCAAACTTCTTACTATCCGAGAGCGGATTATACGCGAGCACGGGAAATGGGTTGGATAATATATATATATATATATATATATATATATTTTTTTTTTTTTTTTCTGAAGAAGAAACAAAAACAAATGACTGTGGTGAAGAAAAAAATAATGTAAATATTAAAAAACATAATTTTTTGTTTTATTTTTTGTACAGTATAGTACGGTACCGTTGCATTTAGTGCGTAAACTAACTTACAGATTGTACTTCGGTTTTATAGTAATTAAACTTTTTCGATTACTGTTTTCACAACCTTTAGTATATAAAATATGAATATTTTTTACACTACTGTGAATATTTTCACTCTTTGTATAATGTATTATAACCAATACAATCAAGTTTTTGAGCTAAAATTATTTTTATCTATTTGCTCCTCATTTTCAGGCTTTTTGCGGTTTATCCGCAATTTGTATTATCCGCGTAACTCGAGCCTCTCAACTTCGCAGATAATTGGGAGTACACTAGAGTTATGAGGAATAATTTAATGTTTATGATCTATACAGCTGGAATGTGATTCATAATCTATAAAAACCGCATAATTTTCTTTCTTGTTATTTTATTTTATTTTTTATTAATATTATTTTTATTATTTTTTTCCCCTTGGAGGAGTGAGTGAGTGGGAGAGAGTGTAACACAGATCTCCAATTCTCCATTCTTTCTCTCTCAAACCATCGATGTTGTCTTTTCCAGTTTATAAATCCGGGAGCGGCGAGAGATTCGATCTCCTCCGGTTGGCAACAGGCCCCGCCCCCGAGCACATTATTATAGACGTTATTTGTATGTTGGGGAATGGCATCCGTCCGTAGCTGTCACTAACACCCGCACGGAAAGGGTCAGGGAAGCGGACGGAGGATCGATCGGTGGTCATCGGCGTCGCCATGGAGACGAGCCGAGTATCGAAAGATGCTTCGAGGGGGTGGGGGCAAGCGAAGTGGAATGCGTTTGGGATTTTTCCGGGAGAGGTGGGTATCCCATTTTAGTAGAATAACACCTCCGAGCTCCGTGCCATCAGCCGGAAAAGAATTTGGAAATTTTCTTTCGCCTTCGTTTGTTTATTTGTCGGTGGCAACAGTGGAAGAATGCACGCAGATTCCAGCATTTCAGATTTTTTGCTGTAATGCAGTGCAGTGAAACCTCTCTAAGTTGGACACCTATGGTTCCAGGAAAAAAGTGTCCAACTTATAGGGGTGCTTATATTTTTCAATTTAATTAAACTGTATATATGCATGCCTTTTAACCTTTGATCACATCTAAATATAACATAATTAAGTATTCACGACTTATGTACAAAAAAAATAATTAATTTGCCAATTTAAAATCTAAATTCCAACTGTTATGTTGTGGCCATTATAATACTTTCTTCTATAATTTTTTATATAACAGCGCCACCTACCAGTTAACATGCACGAAAATTTAATCAACATAGCTTCTCACAATGAAAATTTCGCGTATGCATTTTAGTGTAATTTTATCCAATAGATGTTAAAATAGCCACATGGAAAATTGCAGAATGTGAGTTAAAGTAACACCATCTCTCTGCTGATATATATTTTCATAGACATTCATTTTCATAATGGCCATTTCATTTATAAAGATTGGGGAATTTATTCGCTATAGAAACTTAGATATAGATTTCCTGTGAACGGAGAAAACTGCAGCAATGCACCGACACCTGTCGGTTGATATGCACCCGAATTGAATCAGCATCATTTTTCACTATAGACATTTCACATATTAAGTTTAGTGCAATTATACATTCAAGGTAAAACTTGGTAGGAAAAGTATAAAGAGCAGATGAAAACAAAATCTAACATCCAAAATATATTATCTAATGCCCATTTTAAAATAATTTGAGTCAAAACATACTTGTAGGCTCTTTGCTGGATATTTTCCGAAGAAAAGGACAAGGCCAATAGAAAAAAAAAAAAAGAAACATTGCCTTATGCTCTAAATCACCGTAATTTTTGAATGTTTAAACTCAAGAAAAGAAATATTTTTTATAAGACAAGAGAGATGAATATATTGTGATTAGAAAAATTGCTTTTTAGATATTTACAGCTATTTCTACAAGGGTTATGTAAATTTTCTTTAAAAAAAAAAAGTGGGAAAATGGAGGTTTTATTTCTTTTTTTTCCCCTGTCTCATCGGGTAAAAGTGTCCAACTTAGGGCAGTATTTGATTGTCCAACTTCCAAGTTAGAGGGGTGTCCAACTTATAGAGGTTGGACATAATGTGTTAATCCTATGGATACATTCCGTTCCGAGAAAAAGTGTCCAACTTGACAGGATTTACTGTAGAGGCTACTCTTTCCCCTGCTTTTAATTGCTACTAGTGTCAGTTTCATTATTTTAGTTTTTCATGTGTTTGCATATCATTTTCATTTGTAATATTCCCCTTAATGCAAGTTTATGCAAAATATTGACCAACTTTCAGAAAATATCTAAAAATCTAGTTCATTCTTTTGACAATACATTTCTTAATTTTTATTCCATTCAGTTGAACTTTTGACATAAGGTGCCCAGCTTTCAGCCTATATAATAGGGGGAAAGTTCTATTTTTTGGGCATGCGCAATAAAAAAAATTTACAAAAAATAAACGTATGCATTTTATGTTTCAGAATAATGTTTCCATAATGTTTACAATTTTTCAGAAATTTATGTAGAATTTTGTTCAAACTCATTTTTGTCATAAGCAAAAAAACTTTCAAAGGAATTGAATAACTAATATATATATATATATACTCATGTTTGTGAAAATTGCAATACCAAAAAGGAATGTGAATGTCAGAATATTTATTGGATACATAAATACATTACAGCAGGAAAACCAATTGATTAAAATTTCGGGAAATTTGGAGTAATATGTACTGAGAAAACAGTACATAAAGCAGCGACCTCTGTAAGCAATAACAGCTCTTATCTGCCTAGGCATTGACTCAAACAGCGATTGGATGACATGTACGGGTGGAGCACTTCATGAAGCTTCAACACGATGCCACAATCCATCGATCGTAATTACTGGTGAGTGGTGGGTGGCCAGTCGCTTTTCGACGATTAAACAGTCATTTGCAGCCAACTACATTCAAGGCCTCCGAAGCGCAACATTTAAGCAGGACAAGGCACGACCGCAAGCTGTCCATATTATCTGGACCTTCCTTGATGCCGAATATGTTCGACTGTTGCTCTGGCCAGCGCGTTCTCCTGATCTCACACCAATGGAAATGACTGTTTAATTGTTGAAAAGCGACTGGCCCCCCATCACTCTCCAGAAACCTCGATCTATGAATTGTGGCTTCATGTTAAAGCTTCATGATGTGCTCTACCCGTACATGCCATCCAATCGCTGTTCGATTCAATGCCTAGGCAGATAAGTGCTGTTATTGACCACAGAGGTCGCTGCTTTATGTGCTGTTTTCTCAGTACATAGTACTCCAAATTTCCTGAAATTTTAATCAATTATTCTTCCCACTATAATGTATGTGTCCAACAAATTTCATTCCGTTATTATCATTTCTTCTTGGTGTAGCCAGTAGTGTATTAAAATTTTTTGTATCTTTCGCGCATGTGCAGTAAAAAAATATTTACTATAAATACTCCTATCTCACCAAATATTATGCGTGTGAATTTTACATTTCAGAATAAAGCTTATCGTTTTGTTAATTTTCCTGCAAGTTTTGAAAGTTTTATGGTAATCCGTTCTAGTTATAGGCAAAATACTTGCCAAAAAATTAATAATTTTTGAAGAAAAAGAAATATATATATGTATCTTCCTGAAATAATTCTGCAATTTTCACAATAAAACATATAAATATTGTACATAGTATGCGCAGCATTGTGTTAAAGTGTCAAGTCATTTGTAGCTTTTTGTGATACAGGGTGATCCAAAGTATGTACGCGTTTCTTCAATTTGTAGTTTGTCCCCTAATTGCACTCTGGACTAAATCGATAGTGGAAAATGTGTGTTTTTAAATGTTCTTTGCATGTATGAAGTTCCGGGCCAATTCGTCTAAAACGTTTTTAGAAAATCGAAAAAATGAAAAAATTCTAATTTTATCAGTCACTGTAATGTATGAAAGTGCTTTACTGTATATTTTACTAAGTCCTGCTCACACTGTTAAATATTTCTGTAAATTTAATGTAAATATTTATACAGAGTCTCAGTAAATTTGCAGCAATTCTTAGTTAAAAGTGAATAATCGAGATTCTCAATCTTTATTCTGTATTTTTACCTAATTTTATTATTTAATTATTTAATTAAAATTAAAAATGACTGTTTTTACTTTAGAAAAAGCATTCCAAGTCCGAAATATAGTCTCACCAATAATGAATTAAATTAATATTAGTCATTAGAATGAATGTATAAAATAAGTTTTTTAACATCTCCGTTTATTTTTCTCTGTCATTTTACGTAAGACTTAAGATAATAGATTACACAGAGTTTTCTGTTGAAATTTTTAACAGTGCAGGTACAATAATTACTTTTTCATACCCAATACCGGCAAAGTATTGTTTGAAATCAAATTTTCATCTTTGAGTTTTGCTATAATTCCCCGTGTAGAGGTCCACTGAATACGAAAAATCAACTTTTTAATTGTTCATATGGGTGTTTTTCTGTTAACAGCATAACTTAAAAACAATTAATTGCAGAAAATTCAAATAAGATATTTTGAAGATCCAATGAGGTTGTCACGTGAAAAGCTTAATGAAGAAAGGAATTTTTCAAGAAGTGTTCTGGGTGAAACTTCTCTGAATAATTTGGAATGAACTTTTAAATTTATTGATTTAAATATATATATATATACATATTACTATATTCAAACGAGGGATTTCTTCTCCTCCTCACTCAAAAATGTATCGCACCCAAGCGAGAAAAGCGACAAAAAAAAAAAGTTTTTGAACATTGACTGATTGACAAAAAAATTGCACAACTGTGCCTCACAGGTGGATAATTTTCAAGACAGAGATGGGACTTCGTGAATGTTGGGACACTTCACACATATTTTTTAAAGACAAAAACTAAAATTACACTTTTGGATTTTTTTTTTTTTTTTTTTTTTTTTTTTGTCGGAGTGCAATATGTCGAATAAAATTGTTCTTAAAACCATTTTCAACTGTTTTTAAAGTATGTTCCTATATAGTACTTATCCTCTTTCACCTTATCCTTTAATTTGTAATTTGTCTTTACAATATTGAAATGCAGGGTAAGAGAAAGTCGTTTGCGGCCACACCAGATCACATCTCTTCTTCATCAATTGTTTCTGGGAAAACATCTATGTTTCCGAATTAACCTCTCGAAAACGGAGTCTGATCTGATGTTACAGGGTGGAGTCCCAGTTTGCATGAGCAGGAGGGGGTGGGAAACAAACAGCCTCACACACTATGAATTATACCACAATGGATGTGTTCGCGCATGCGTGCATCCAATTTTTGCAGGAACTTTTGCGTCCAATGATCATCCATTGATGTAGGGCCCAATCACACTTGGAATCGCGTGAAAAGTGACAGCTGAGTCACTTCTCCACATAGAGGTTCCCATCCATGAACAGCGGAAAGAGATAATAAGAACGCCATGCAAAAAACGACAAAAGAAACAACACGCAAATTCTGTTACAAGTCCACCGCTCGATCATGTGACACCACAACACTCTCTCCTAAAGAGGTGATGGTGTTGTGTGACAGTGACACCCTCATCGAAGAAAGAGAACCGCAAGATCTTTCACTCTCGCATCATCTTACCCACACTTAAAAAATTTTGCTAAAAAAGAAGAAAAAAATGTTATGACGCCAGTTTATCAGAAATGTTTGATGACACAGGTTTAATGTTAGAAAAAATAAATGAAATAATATATATATATATAAATATACACACACAGAAAAATGGAAAATCGAAACTTGTCAAGAGACTTGCCATCTGTGTGATACTAGAACTAGACGTTTGTCAAGTACATTGACAAATTTGTACAAAATTATGCAACATTTTAAACAATCAAAACACTACATGACAATCTTAGTTAGTCATCAAACACAAAAGTCGTTTTATATTACTATGTATTTTAATAAGGTTTCGTCTGATGATCAGTTTTGGCTCTAAAACTTGTCAGACGACTAGTTTCCCTGGTACAGTTTTCATTCTCCTCAAATTTGACTTGTTCGTCAAATGAGAGGATAAAAATAAATTATTCCAATCATGTCAGTCGACTAAGAAGAATTTTTCAAGTGTAGATTCTGACTAACTTGCCTTGTCTGTTAACTTTAGTTGTTGACTAACCTTCCTGATCAAATAATTACCAATGTCGACTAGCCGTCTTTGTCTCATAATATTAACCTTCCTAGTCTGGGGTATTGTTTTAGAGAAAAACCAACTAAACAGACATTGTAGTAAGAATGGATGGTGCTGTGGTAGCGTGTTTGACTTGTGATACGGAGGTCCTCAAATCGAGTCCCCCCAAGGGCGTTTTGTATTTTAATTTTTTCAAGTGTAGATTCTGACTAACTTGCCTTGTCTGGTAACTGTGATTGTTGACTAACGTTCCTAGTCAGATAATTGCGATTGTCGACTAGCCTTCCTTGTCTGATAATATTAACCTTCCTAGTCTGGGGTATTGTTTTGGAGACTAGTTCAGCTAGTACACTTTTTAACTGATATTTCCTAGTCAGCTATTTAGGTTAGTCAGTTCTGTATTGTCAACTGAGCACTTTGCCTGGTCACTGTGACCAACTTATTTTTCTGTGTGAGTATATAACTTCACATATTTCATTCCCTACATGGGGGAGCTCCCTCATGCGTTTCGGGATTAATTTCCATTTAGCCTTGTTTATTTTGCTTATTTATTATAGTTTTATATTTCCATTCGCTGCATTTGCGCATAGGTTTATAAATATTCTGTTTTAGTTCTATATTTTAAAATTCAAGTTTTATTCCATCTTATATTTAAAATTTATCTTATATATATAGTAATAAATATATATAAAACCGCTTTAAAACACGTATAAAAATTTTATTAAAAACTGTTCACAAAGCTTTTCGCTACAACTTATAGCATCTTCAGGTAATTTTTTACACAAGCAAAGAGTAGACAGCATTTTATATAACAAAGTAACTTGATACGCTTATCGTAAAAAAAAAGTAAGGTGTACACAATAGGATGAGTCCATAAGTTGTATGAATTCAGGAAACAAAGTTGAGTTCCAGAAGGGTCACACTAGGGATACATGTCCTAATCCTATAGAAGATACATAATCTTGAAACCAGTTTTCAAGATTATGTATCTTTTATAGGAATTTGGACATGTAGGGGAGAACCATGTAATATGGACCATCGTGTAATACGGACCATGAGGAAATTTGGATGTTCAACACTAGATGGTAAAATCATCTCATTGCCTTTAATGAATATTATTGTTACACAAACCATGGAGTGACTTGTACATTGACGATTATGAAACTGAGTTTTCGATTTATAGAATCATTGATGTAACAAGTATGTTAAAATGGAAGTATTACTTTCTACTCTTAGGTAATTGTAATATAATTTTCGCGTTAATAGTACCAAATGTACTTATTTTATGAATAATTTAGACATGCATTTCATGGGCATCCATTTGCATAGCGATTTTTGATTGGAAACCATGTTGCTCTGTTTACGCGTGTAATATGGACCATGCTGTGTTGTGTAATAGGGACCAGTGGTCCAGAATAAAAACAGAGAGATTTTGTTAATGCTCGCCGTACCTATGTCGCATACTCAAAATCCTGAGGCTATAGAATAGGCCAGGGAAGCAGAGGTAAAGAAATTATCAATTCTTTCGCACACTATATTTTCGCACACTACCCATTGGATATAACCTTTAGACCTCCCCTTTTTTTTTTTTTTTTTTCGTCCATTAACTATTTTTTTTTTTTTTTCGTCCTTTTCTACTATTCCCAAGAGATGTACAAGTGTGTGAGGGAACATGCTGGACAGTTCGTTTCACAATTCCAAGTGTGTCAACTGTTGGGGACCGGGAAGGACCACTATGGACAATGGACCACTTGGTCCATATTACACATACTTTCGTGTAATGTGGACCACCGATACGTAAATAAAATAATTATTTTCTGCAATTATTAGTAGTTCCCAGAGTACTTTTCCAAGTTTAAACTATGTAACTATGCAGTTGTAATGAGCAGCCACCCAATGAAATCTTTTTATTTTAATAATTTAAGTTTTATGAGCATTCTTGCTTAGGGGGTCCATATTACACGGTTCTCCCCTATCCCTAGTGCGACTCTCCTGGAACTCAACCTTGTTTCCTGAATTCATACAACTAATGGAGTCATCCTATTGTGTACACGCTTTCTTTTTTTTGAGTATAAGCGTATCAAGTTACTTTGTTATATATAATGCTTCCTACTCTTTATGCTTGTGTAAAAAATTACCTGAAAGATGCACAAGTTGCAGCGAAAAGCTTTATGAACAGTTTTTAATAAAATTTTTATATGTGTTTTAAAGTGGTTTTATATATATTTATTACTATGTTGGCACGTGATTTTAATACAAATTTTAAACTTTTAATAGTTTTAAATTTTAATTATATATATACATTAAAAACTCTGTCAAATGCAGAATTTAGTTTAGTACGGAGGACTATTAATTTCAATCTGTAAAATTTTTATTATTATTTATTTATTTTTTATCTCATTTTTTGACTGTAAAACTGGGCCTCGTACTTTTTAAAAGGACTGAAATGAATTAGAATGAAGTGTTGCTACCTCAATTTACTTTAGTTAATTTAAAAAAAAATTGAATGGTCGTGCTGAAAAACTGTTTGCACATCTGGATTCCGAAAAATCGTCCCTTTCATTGGGTACTGACTTTGGAAAGATAGGACTGATATTTCTATTTTATTTTGGTGTTACACAAAACTGGTTTACAGAAAATGCAGATTGAAACTAATAGTTATCCGTCCTAATAATGAACTTTCCTGTAGAAAAATTCAGTTACATCTGGAACTACTGATACAAATTTTATAAAGGGAATAACTTTGTTTTAAAGTATAACAGACCCAGCCATTCGTTTTAAAAGTATTCACTCTTTTTTTTTTAAAGATATCCGTAGGGAAAATTTACATCCCTGAGGGAGTATTCCCCCGTAAAATGTTGTTTTGACAAATAAAATAAGTTTGAATCTTTTCAATGCATAGTCCATTGCGTTTGAAAGAAAAGTGGAAAATTCGAAACTCAGACCGAACGCAAATCAGAAAACAGAAATTAGCCTCAGACAATTTGTTTTCAGTTCATCGGTTGATAATAATTCCGAAGTCATGATATCGATATCACAGTTCTCCACACTCATCAAAATTGAAATTTTGAACGGATTTTAGGCCTTATTTAGAATGAAAAATAATGACTGGTCGAGAAAATTTTTGCAAATTTAGAAAAGTGGAAAAGCGGAGCGACGTATAAATCAAGAAGTTTTGCATTAAAATGAATAGGTATGAATCGGGACGTCACTGAAAGGGCGTATAAATAATGTAAAAGACGTATAAACGAGAGACCTATAAACGATGTTTTACTGTATAAACACTAACATCAGAAAATGAGAATTCACTCTGTTAATAGAAGGTGAAATAACTTTCTCACCAAGATGTGGAAAAAAAAAATTGCACCATTTGACATTACAAGAACATTCTAGAAGGAAATAACACCGAAATTGTTTGTCCCAACGAATCTATTTCATGACTTTTAGATGAATTATTTCCACTTTTAACTAGTTTCAGATATAAACTAATCCGATTCCCTTCATCAAAAATTTCTGTTAAGGGTTAAGTCAGGTAAAACTCGGCACTTGCTGCACTGCATAAAGGCCGGTTACTTCCCAGACAGCACATCACCTCCCCAGGATATCTTCTGGATGAAAAGACATCCCAGAAACGTCCTTAAGATGTACTGTGGGTACGTTAAGCCTAACTGTGCTGTTAGGGTTATAACCAAATATCACAATTAAATTAAATTAAATTAAATTAAATTAAAGACTTTTTCTATTAGCTTGATTCGCACTAAAAAGTATGAAAAGATTAAAATGAAGTGTTGCCACCTAAGTATCATACTTTAGTTAATTTTAAAAAAATCTAATGGTCGTGTCGAAAAACTGTGTTTGCACCTCTGTATTCAGGAAAGAGAGAGAAAGAGAGAGAGAGAGAGGGGGGGGGGGGGGAAATTGGCACAAATCGTTATGACAAGAATATTCTGGAAGGAATTTGGAGGAATGATAATAAGAGAAGCTGGGATACGGCGTATCAGCATGCAGGGCAAATGACCCAGACAGCACGTCGCCTTCCCAGGATATCTTCAAGATGTCTTCTGGATGAAAAGGCATCCCAGAAACGTCCTTAAGATGTACTGTGGATAAGTTAAGCCTAACTGTGCTGTTAGGGAAGTTAAGGCTATGCCGCAGTAGCAGTCAAAACTACCAAAACATCGGCTAGTACTGTGTTATTTTATTTATTGGACAATTTTTAGGCTTATAGCTATATTGACTTTCTTCTCGAAGTACATCATTTCGCAATAACAATGCAGAATTTCTTACATACAACTGTGTCACTGAATGGTCTCTGAGGTTACTTCATGATTTTTCGGGCATGCCCCTCTTCTCTTGTCTTCAAGAGACCTTCAAGAGAAATTGAAAGAAAAAGTCTCAATCAATATATCTATTTCGTGACTTTTACATAAGTTACACGACGCTGAAAAAAAAAAAAAAAAAAAAAAATCGTGCCCTGATACTATTCTTGCTGATTCTTATGTAAAATGACCTCCTAAATCCCCGAACAGGACCCCCATTTTGGCCAATCACCACCCGTTTTCTCGGAACGACACCACATCCCCCAAATTTTATTATTGTGCGCTCATTTTATGCCCAGGAATTTGATTTGGAGAGTGGGGAAAAAAGATTATTTTAGCTCTTAAAAATAAAAAATAAAATAAATAATAATAGATTAATAAAATATAATAAAGGTAATTTATAATTTCAGTGGCAAATACCCTCCCCCTTCCCCTTAAATTTCTCTTTTGCTATAAACGTTCATGTTAAAATTGTTCACCTCTGTAGACACTCGGAAGACATTTAACAGTTAAAATAAACCTTATTTCCCCCCCGCCAAGTCAAATTCATAGCCATAAAATTACCGGACAGGGAGAAAAATACAGGAGTGTTCAAAAAAAAAAAAAAAATCGGTGGGTGATCAAAAATAGCCGTCCAAGATTCAGGAGGTCATTTTACATAAAAATTTGCTGGTATGGTATTGGGGCCGATTTTCATGCAGAACGGTGTTATTCATTTTCATTTTTGTCAGGTTTCGGATCAAGATCGAGTATACACTAATCGGTTTCAGTCATCCAAGATATATTTTGTGGGCTAGGATCGAGTAGAACCCGGCCCTTGCCGGACTCTTAAAAGGTATACTTATAATTGAATGTCAGAAATTACAGTCGGCATCTAAATTATTAAAGCATCCACACTTTTCATACATCTTTTTACTTTCTCTTACCGGGTCGAGAAAGTATTGTTTTAGGGTCAAATTTTCGAACGTGAGTTTTTGTTATATTAACATGTTCTGAGGTCCCCTGAATACGAAAATCATGTTTTTAGCAAATGGTCTGTGTGTCTGTCATCAACATATCTCAAGAACAAATAGTAGCAGAAATTCCAAATTCGGTATTCTAAAAGTGCATCCTATAGGGATGCTACAGTAAGCTCTTCGTTGAGATGAAGCCAATGGTTCGTGTACAGGGACACTCAAAAGTATTCAAATACATTACGTCTATGGGAAATATTGCAGGTAAGTAGAGTTTCTATAGACTGCACTCAACCAAATGAAACGACTATATATTTTTTTGTAATAGAGATAGTCAACTGGGAAAAAAATTTGTGTATGTAGGAGCCTCGCCTCGCCCCCCCCCCCCTGGGGGGAAGTCCCCCCTCGAGGGGAGTCAATTTTCATGATGGGTATCTTTCAAAAGAGTTCGCCAACACCTTTAAAACGAATGGTTGAACCTTCGATCTGCGATAATTTAAAATAAACTTATCGATTTTTTTTTTTTCATTTTTAACATTTTTTTTTTTTTTTTTAAATGTAATATTGAGAATAAATTCAACTTTTTTTTATATTTAGTGTTATACTACTTCTTTAATATGGAAATCGTCTGCATTGTTATAAAAGACAATTTTTTAAATAATAATTTTAATAAATTATTTTAAAAAAACAGAAATACTTTTTAATAATCTAATTAAATTCTATATAAATGTAGGTGCATTAATGAAACGTGGGGTCCTCACACAGAACTAATTATCACATAAAACTCTTCCAAAGCTTAATTTGAATTGTTTTAACACAGGTTTACATAACAGTACTCGTTATCTTACCTCTTAATCTGCAACCTGTATTTATAGTATTAAATTTCAGGATAAGAGAAAGTCGTGTGAGTGACACACCAGATTATTATTTTTAGTCTGTTTGCTAATTTTAATCATCCACTTACTTTTTTATAAACCGCATAAGACTAAGATCATGTCTCGACCCATATTTACATAACAAAACAGCACTAGGTGCCTGTCTTTTAAGTAGTAATTACTGCTAGTGCTTCAATAATTTTGATGCCGATTGTTGAAGAAATAATTCTCCGAGGCATGAGAGAAAAAAAAGGTGCACGATTCAATTGGACATGATAAGAACATTCTGAAAGGAAATAACACCGAAGCCGTCTGAATCAATAAATCTATTGTGTGGTCCACCACTGACATTCAATTGTCCTTTTTGCATTATTTTCTTTTGCGTGCGGGCGCTTTTAAGGAAAAAAAAACCACCTCTGTCGCGACCAATTCTAATTGTTATTACATCTCCACGATGCCCACAATTACAAGCCCAAGAGCGAAAAAACAGGCGCTTCTAAATAATTAAAAGGACACATAATAGAAATAAATTTCCTTTATGTGAGTATTGTGTGTTGAATCACCACCCTGCGTGTCGATAATTCATCGTTTGTTTCGCGTTCGGAAAATTTATTATCGTGCTTCTTTACGCAATTTTGAATTTTCTTTAGGATGGAGAGTTGAGTTGAGTTGTGTTGGTTCAACGTCACATGAGAGCGACGCAGTGGACAATGGGCGACGGTATGGGATTAATCCCAGGGATTGAGTTTGAGTGAATTTTACGTCGCACTAGAACTACGCTAAGCAATAGGCAAGTCGACGGTCTGCACAGTAACAAATTTTGTGTCAGGTTGAACCAATACTTAGCACCATAGTAGCTGCAATTATAAGATAGCGAAACCTTCTACCATGATTTGAATGCTAAGTTGAACAAAACTTGGTACTATAGTAGCTGCAACAGACTAGGTTGAATAAAAACTTCGTGCTACAGTAGCTGCAACATAAAGATAGTGAAACCTTCTACCATGATTTGAATGCTAAGTGGATCTAAAACTTGGTACTATAGTAGCTGCAACAGACTAGGTTGAACAAAAACTTCGTGCTACAGTAGCTGCAACATAAAGATAGTGAAACCTTCTACCTTGATTTGAATGCTAAGTGGATCCAAAACTTGGTCTATAGTAGCACCAACATGTTTGGTTGAGCAAAAACATTGTGCTACATAGCTGTAAACTTTTACCATGATTTGATGTTTTTTTCAACAAGAAGCATGAAGTTTAGCACCATTTTAGGTATAAAAATGGGCCCTTGTGGTAGTATTAATTCAATAGCTAAATTTTGCTTAGCGGATCATCCATGCATTAAAATTTCCCTCAGCTACATTTTTCAAATGGTAACATACTTTTCTGACTCCATAATCGAATTTCTGAGATCAAGGCGGTCCGAAAAACGGTGTAGTTTATTTGCTTTTAATTACAGTGGGCAGCAAAATTATTGAAGCACACATTCACATTTTTCATATATATACATTTTATTTTGATGGCTCATTTTTATCATCCACTTACTTTTTTATAAGCAGCATAAGACTAAGATCATGACTCGACAAGAGTTACAAATGAAAATCCCTACATATTTAAAAAAAAAAATTAAATTAAAGTCCACTTAGAAAAATATTATATCTTATTCAGATAATAACCGAAAAATAAGTAATGATGAAATAAACTAAGTTAATGCTAATTAAGATATGATGTATGCACCTAAACTTACTTGAATAGCATATTTTATTTCTTATGCAGGCAAGGTTCAGTGACGTATCCAGGATTTTATTTCGGGGAGAGTTGAGTTCGATAATGTGTTTCATAGTGTACAGAAAACATGCACGTTACCCTTAATATTTGCCTGCATCAACAACAAAAAAATAAATAAATAAACTTTTTTTAATAAAAATGTTTAATCAAAATGAGTCAAAATAAGAAAAACTAAAGAAATTTTTTTTTTCAAAAAAATTATTGTTTCGACACATTCACAAACTCATCTAACATGCATAGAGTTTCCGTAACTTCCCGTTCAAAGCAATGCATATAAAACAGCTTTTGAACAAAATCTATTCAATATGTATATATATATATATACAGGGTGATTAAAGTTACGATTTCAAAACGCTATATTTTTAAAACTACGGGTCAGAATGACTTGATACTTTACCAGAACAATCTTGAGGCAATGGAATTTTTTGTTTGGTGTAGGAAAAAAAGTAGTTCCAAAATGTCCTTATAGAGGGCGCTGAAAGGGTAATGTAAGTAGAAACCCTGGATAATCTCAGAGATACGACAGGTACTTAGTACGCATGCTCAGTGGACAAACGCTTGTCCAGATTCCCTCTTGCTACAGTAACCTTTTACAATGCTTGGCGCTGATCGCGCATTTTGGTGATTTATCGGTGTAAGTTTTTAAAGATATTCTCTAAAGTAAAGCAAAAAAATTTTTCTTTGCAATCAAATTAGATACATTATGCTTTACGTTACATTCGTTTTATTATTATTATAATTATTATTTAAATTTATATTACATTTCTATATAAATAGAAATAATTTACACCATCTTATCATACTGCATATCAAAAATTCTGAATTTTAATACTCTTTAGTTTTTAATAATATACTATGCAACTGTAGTCTAAAAATATATATTTATACAAACTGATAATAAAAAAAAATAATAATAAAATTATTTTTATTTATTTAAAAAATAATTTATTTTATCAAATTTGTCCTTGTAGTTACTGGTAAGAAAGTTCATCGATATTAAGATTAATTTGTAAAAATTTGATGATTTAACAGTTAACTTGATTTGATATATTCATTTGAGCGATGACCGTTTAGCTTTATGATTAATTTTATTTATTGCAATAACTTACAAATATATACATTCTCAGCACATTAAATGTTTAAAAATTGTTTTAGTTGGTTTATAAAAGGTTTTTCAGGGGGTCAAATGTTTTTGAGACTGTAAAATTAACTTTGCTCTTAAAGCTGGTAGACGGGAGATATCAGGTTCGATACCAGGTAGCGCTCATCGGGCTAACTTTTCGAAATTATCTGCAGTTTTCTCCGAAACAAGCGTAAATATGGGCTAGAACACCTTAAAAAGACCACCCCTTACTTAAGTTATTCAACCCATACCTCGGCCTTTCTTTTGTAGGCAATTGGCACATTAACACCAACATGTTTTTCTTAAAATAATTCAGCTTAGGAAAATTGAATTAGTTTAATGCTTAAAAACATACCAATATTTTATAGTTAAATGCATAATCATTGATAATATTAATATTTGTAAAAATATTTATTACCTTTAAAAGTTTTATACATCCTTATTGTTCATGTCAAAAGTTTATTTTTCTTCAAATGTAATACAAATATATATATATATATTTTTTTTTTTTTTTCGTATTTTGTACCTTTGAATAAAGTATGATAAAAAAAAAAAAAAAAGAGAGAGAGAGAGAAAATAACGTATGTGATAAAAAGAAATATGACACTAAAAAATAAATTAATTAATTAATTAACAAATAAAGAAAATAAAGAAATTAGCACTTATAATTTTACAACATAAAATTCTAACATATGTTGATCTCATAAAGAATGGTTGATTGGTTGTATGGCTTAAGACTGATTGACTACTCTAAGGGCCTAGGCCTACAGGAGAAATGCCCTCCGTGTGTGTGTGTGTGGGGGGGGGGGGGTTCTAAGTGAATCTAGTTCGTATTTACGCGAGTTTTAGAGAGAACTACGGAAAACTCCGAACGGCTAGATCGATGAACGCGTTTTTTAATCGAACCCGGCACTTCCCATCTACCAACTTTGACCGCAGTTCCGCTTGGCCACCATAGAGGTATTTACTTCTATTAATGCCTTGATTTCTCCATAAAAAATAAATAAATGAAATAAAATAATAAACAAATAAAAAAATTTTATGTTTTTAAATTAATAAATAAGAGAACAATAAGCATTTTAATACTTTTAACCTTATTCTTTTCCCCCTCATATTCCGTATTTTTGAATAAATATAAGGCACCTATTGAGTTTAAGCTTTATGCATTAAATGAATGTACTCGCCTTTATTTATATATTCCTGAAGAAATTAAAAAAAAAAAAAAAAAAAAAAAAAAAAACTAAATAATTAAAAGGCCTTTTTATTTATTAGTTATGTATCTTTAACACTAAAATTTCCAAAAATATGCTTTACTCTATTAATTGTATTTATATCTAAATGTTTGTTATATTAATCAAAATAATTTTTAATAAGATCAGGTAAAACAAAAATAAATAGATAAATAAATAAAATAATAATAAGTGTATATTAGTTAATGTTAACTTGCATAATTTTTTTTTTCAAAATTGTTCTAAAAAGAAGGGAGAAAAAGCCGAACGCCGCACGTTAAAAGTGCGATTTTTTCCGAAAGAGGTTGGCTGTGTAATTATTGAAGTTATCGCCAAATACGAAACTGTTTTAAGAAAAGTAATTATTTAGAAAAGAATTGACGAAAATCAATGAAAATTTTTATTTCTATTAATAGGAAAAACATTTAGGAACATGAAAATTTGATTAAAAATTTTTTAATTACATTTAATTAATATGAATTATAAGCATTTTTGAAAGTCACAATTTCTCCCTGCCTTATGTCTATGGTAGCGATGCGCGAAATCGCCTCGGGCGGTAAAAGGGAGCTTTCCACCAATCAAAAAGTATGAACACCTTGTCGTATCTCTCAGTAAAGGGTCGCTAAATGTAAGGAGAAACGCCTCAATGGATTCCTTATACACAGGAATGCTGTTTGTTAGCACTACAATGAAATAGCAAGAAATAATAAACTCCAAGGGTTTGGGACAATTTTCTTAACAAAAAGACAAGATTAAGTGTTTACAACGGAAACAGTCACAGTGACAAAAGAAAAATAGAAGCTTCATGAAAGGATTAATTACGGATGATTAACGATACATTTTGGAACTGATTTTTTTTTTTTTTTTTCTTTCCTTTGCCAAACAAATTTTTATCGCCTCACTATCGTTCTGGTAAAATATCAAACTATTCTGACCTGTAGTTTTAAAATTATAGCGTTTTTAAATCATAACTTTAATTACATTCACCCTGTATATATCAGAAAAATGAAATTTTTATCGGCAAGCTTCTATTAGTAATAACAGTAGTAGTGTTGTAAATTATGTGAAAAAACGGTCATTTAAAGATGATATAACACTACCTATACAGGTTTATAAAAAAGAAGAAGAAAAAAAAAGTAGCAACTTTTATAAGTTTCTGGACCACATTTCTTGCTCCAGCGGAGCCGCGGTAGCCCAGTCGGTAGAGCACAGGGCTCGTAATTGGAAGATTGCGGGTTCGGTACTCGAGCCGGCCAAAGACCGTCGTGTACACTAAGGGTGGTTGGTGCAAGTAAAATCTGTCGTGGCCGCAATGTCCTTCATGTTCCCATCACAAATTATACCTCTTGGGGGTCACCGAATTGGGAGAGCCATCCCTTCCGTGGAGGATCAAAATTGTGATGGCATGTCTCCTGAGCACTTCTAGAGATGAGTCCCAGTCTGTGGTCAATTGCCCATTGCGCAGCATTAGTGCGACGCAAAACAGAACCTACCAACCTTCCCATAAGGACGAGTTACCACGTCCACTATACAGTGTTTATCTAAATGGTTTTTGCGTGAACATTAACTTATTTACTAAATGAACTTATTTTAATAAATGATTTATTATCTTAATTAACTTACTTGGTGACTAGGATGAACGCGCGTCATTGCCGCGATGAATGTGTTAACAAAGATATATGGTTATTTTAATTATTGTAAAATATCAGCATTAAAGAAAAACTACAAACGCTATACAACTAGCCCATTTGAACACGCATAAATGGTTCAAAATTATTATAAATCAGATTTTTAAATTTTTATCTTTGTGTAATTACATTTTTAATTCTTTTTAAAAAGATTTAACAACTGTAATACAATGGCAATTTATTTTATAACTTATAAAAGTTTTGTGTAATTTCTAGATAAACTATTAATTTAGTTTTCCGGTTTCAGATTGGATTTGGATAGAAAATAAATCAAGTTCGGGTAAAGTGCTGGTCGTCAAAATTCTCTACTCCGGGTTCGGGTCGATGAAACTTTTTTATCGGGTTCCGGTCGGGTAAAACCAAACCCATGAAGGACTCTACGTGCTAATTTGAATCAAAACTTGGTATTACAATAGTTACAATACACTAGATTGAACCAAAACTGGGTACTAAATTGTTTTAAAACAGCGCCCAGCTCATGAATGACATTTTGGAGGCACTGCAACTAAACGCCTATAAAAATATATTAGAATGGAATATTTATTTTCTGTTGATTTTCAGTTGTATTTATAACATGTTCTGCTGTTTTTTCTTTTTTTTTTTTTTTATTTTTTTTTATTCTCATAGTGTTAAATTTTAGTATTTTCTGTATCTTCAATTAAAAAAAAAAAAAAATCATTTTTATTAAATCTGTATGTTTTTCCCCTCCTATAGGCGTATGTTCCCCGCCTTCAAGGTCCGTGTGTCCGGGCTGGACAAGAAGGCCAAGTACATCCTCCTGATGGACATCGTGGCCTCGGACGACTGCCGGTACAAGTTCCACAACAGCCGGTGGGTGGTGGCGGGCAAGGCGGACCCGGAGATGCCCAAGAGGATGTACATCCATCCCGACTCCCCTTCCACCGGCGAACAGTGGATGCAGAAGGTGGTCTCCTTCCACAAGCTGAAGATCACCAACAACATATCCAACAAACACAGCTTCGTAAGTCGAGATTTTTAACTCAAACTTGTGAAAAACTGAATCTACATTTACGTTTTGTAAACTTAAAACGCGCTTTAAATGATTTAAGACCGTAAGCAATATCCTTGTAAAACTGGTATGTTGTGGCCACCACAAGACTTTCTTCCATATTTTCCTATACAAATTCACTCAGTAACTTTTTTTTTTTTAAGTTTTTTTTGTTAAAAGTAAAAAAAAATCGGTAACTTTGTTTTAAATTATCACATATTTATCGTTCAACCCTTCGTTTTAAAGGTATTTCGTTTTAAAGGACGAGACCTTTCAAAAGATACCTTGAAAATTTAACCCCCCCCCCCCGGGGGGGGTACTTCCACCCCAATGCACAAATTTTTTTTTACTAGTTAACTACTACTATTATCAATAATTCATACTGATTTTATAATCACAAGTTAAGAATAACTCTCATTATGTACATTTATACGAAATTTTGTCCTATACTGCCATGTTAAAAATTTAGAAAAAATACGATCACAGCGTCACCTGTTGAGCGATATATCCCAAAATCTAATCAGCACCAGTTTACGTCAGGGGCCAACTCAATGCCAAGTTTGGTTAAATTTCATTCATTGGTTCGTGAGATACAGTGGACACAAAATTCGTGATACACACACAGAGACATACAGACATTTTCTAAAAACTATCAATTCGTGTTCAGGACATCCCAAAACGTGTAAATCCATCCAAAAACGGAGGTCGAAAATTTTCACGAATCCAATATTTTCTCTCTATTACATATAGAAGAAAGTAAAAACTATCACTATCGGTTATTTTTTTCTTTTTTTAGCAATTTTCCTACTAAAAATTTCTGAAACATATCAAGATTTCTTTACAGTGTTTAATTCCTCAATTGTTGCAACGATTTTTTTAACAATAAAAGATTCCCTTTAATTTATAAATATTAAAAGGAAATATAAGCTTTTATAGGAAACCTTCAGTGGCACCAAGTCTCCTTAAGTCTCCTATCTGTCTTCACTTGAAACCTGGGCCTAAAATGGGTTGCCCCCCGTCGGGGTCATTCTAAGAGGTGCTAGCCCATATTCATGAGAGTTTCGGAGGAAACCACAGAAAACACGAAACGATTAAGTCGACGAGTGTGAGCTGGTATCGAAACCAATACCGTTTCGGGACTCACACAGAAAAAAATGTTTTTTTTTTTGAAACAACAAAATTTTTGTGGAATAAATCAATTTTTTTTTTATATATATATGGGCCTCAATAAATGTTTTGGTAACTAGAATACAAATTATTTTGTTGCTTTAATTCAATATTTTTGTTGATTCAGCCAATATTGCTTTAATCAACAAAAATATTTTGTTGATTGAAACAAACAGTTCTGTTGATTCAGTTCATTTCTATCTCTCATTTAACTATTTACAGAGAGATTTAACTATTTATAACGTGGCTTATAAAACTATCCAGTGACAATGACTCTTTTTCCAACGTTATTCGTCAGTCGAATCAAGTTGATTTGTTGATGTTGACTGAACAAAATTCTCATTAAATTAGCAAAATAAATCAATAATTACTCAACGAATTAAATTTGGCTTACCTAACAAAACATCGTTTTTCATTGTACCAGTACATCGGCGAGTTTTTACGAATTCAGCCCATACGTGTCTGATAAATACGACCACCTATAAAACTCGTAAACCTCCCCTTGTAACCATTTGACATTCTGAAGGATCCACGACCAGAAGTTTTATCTTATACTGGGGAAGTTACCTATCTCGGTACAGACATTTTAACAAACTCGGTCCTTTAGCGGCGCCCCGTATCGGAGGCAGCTGGCTCCCGCTATCGCCACCGATGATCTGCCAACGACAAACGACTCACGAGGGGCCCCCAAGGCCCCTACCATCAAACCTGTTTGTTTTGGGCCGTAAAACACAATCAAAAGGCCTCTCTCCACACTGACACGAAGAAGTGAATGTAAGACGGAGAAGTATTCATTATCCAATTGGCCATTATCAGATCGCTCACTCGACGGTCGAGCTGAGTATTTTCGATATCGGAACACGATTATGGTGTTTATTTAATTTTGTTCAGATAAATTTGTTTTCAACAAAAGTGTAGATATAAACTAGAGCTGTTTACTTTGACAAAGATTGTCAGGTTTTTTTTTTTTTTTTTTTTCCCTTCTCTCAAAACCTTGGGTGGCTCGTGTATCGGCAACAAGATATTAGAATGTTACGACCACCCCAGCAAAACGTTCTTCGATAATATCCTATAGAAATTCACGTACTACAAATAATTTAGTAAAATTGTCTTCCATGATGAATACAGACGGTTTTTAATTCACAACACTCAATATCCAAACAAAATCAGTTTTGTACCGACATCCAAGGATTTTCTGAGGACATGTGAGGGCTTTTTTCATGGTTTTCAATTTTTTATGAAGGGGATCTTTTTATGATATGCAATGTTTTGAAGAGGAAGTAAAATTGCTCTAAATTTTTCCTAGATCCAGCCCTGTTGATACAATAAATTTTTGTTGAGGCGATATCAAAAAAAAAAAAAAAAAAAAAAAAAATCGTTGATTTCACAAATTATTTTGTTGAAACAATGCAACTTTTGTTAAATCGACTTAAAAATAAAATAAAAACATATTTATATATAGTCTCAACAAATTTTTTGTTGTTTTAGCCAAGTAATTTTTTTTTTTTTCTGTGTTTTTTTTTTTTTTTTTTTCTGTTTTTGTCCTTAGACAAAGACAAAAAAATGGCACTGTTTTGCAATTTTTTTTTTTTAAGTGAGAAAATGCATCTACCGTGATGTTTTTTGAAGAGAGATAGTCTGCGAGAAGGTAAACCCTCAAGATTTTATCGCAGCTTCTGCTGACCAATTTCATAAAATGCAATAAACGATGCATTAACCCTTTAATGTTCACTACATAATATATTCTTCTTTGAAAACGGCTAAATTAATTTCAAAAACGGCTATTATCCACACAGCTCACTGAGTTTTTGAAACGTGCCACATATATACACGGCAACGTTCTCACTTCCATCCTATCCGAATGTGTCCTAAATAGGACATCTCTGAGATTGATTGTCGATGAGATGCATGTACGTCCTGCACTGTAAAAAAAATGCAGCCCAAATACAGAAATTCTCTGCAATTTCAGAAAAAAAGTCGTAAAATACGTTTTGTCTACGTAATTTTTTCGTAATTTACGCCTTTTTTTCTGAAATTACAGAGAATTTCTGTATTTGGGCTGCATTTTTTTTACAGTGTGAGACATTTTCAATACGAAGACTCTCATTTGACGCATGCGCAGAGATCTGTGTGATCAGACCCTGATTACTAAATAGGTAAGAGAAGCACGTGCTCCCTTCGAAAAGGTTGAAAGGGGCCCCAATAAAACAAAATGAGAGGCCCCAAATTGCACACTGTTAAAACTTTTGTCCTAGGTTGAACCAAAACATGATACTACAGCAGCTACAACCATGAGAGGGGGAACCTTTTACCATGATTTGGTACTTGGTTCTACCAAAGCTTGGTACTACAGTTATTGCAACCATAAGATGAGGGGATCTTTTACCATGATTGAGTGCTTTTTTTCAACAAGAAGTACCCAATCACGGTAGAAGGTTTCACCATTGCATGGTTGCAGGTTTCTGTAATGCCATGTTTTGGTTCAACCTAACATTGTTTCACCTAACGTAGTACCAAATTTTAGTTCAACCTTGAACTGAAATTTTTAACAGTGTAGAGCCTCTTAGCTAACAACATTGTCGGAGTATAAAAAAAGTCATAACAGACCAGATTATAAGGCTATCATAGGACATTGGTGCAAGCGTGTACGTTTGCATTTATAATGGGACAACATCCTATATTGTCTAGAGTTACAAGTTTTAGTAATTAACGTTTTGGTGCTACTAATAAACAAATTTAATTGTGTACATTTTCCCCCATTCCAGCTAATTATGATTTATGTTTAATGACAAATTTGAAAAATTTTCCAGGTGTTTGTACGTGTCTTTAGACCAAACTGTCAATAGGGCCCCCCTTCCAAATGTATCTGTACTTCCCCTCGGTTAAAATGTTAATCGGGCCTCTGTGGTGGGGTGTCTCTCAGCCTCAGCCGAGACAGTTCCTCGTCTGCAGAACATTTATAAGACTGTCAATAAGACAACAAATGATCATAACATCTGGAGAACATCCGATGATCGCAGCATGATGATCTAGCTAAGCTCACTGTAAAAAGAAAAGTCCTCTTTGCTGCCAGAAAATTTCTGTAATGACAAAAAAATACGTTTTGTCAACGTAGTTTTTCCGCAATTTACGACTATTTTCTCAAATTACAGAAAATTTCTGACAGCAAAGGAGACTTTTTTTTACACTGTACGTTTTAGAGATTAAGTGTGCTGTTTGCATTATTAATTTTCAAAAGACTTTTCGTTTCATTGTGAAACTGTGCAATGGTGAAACCGTGATTGGGTGATTCTTGTTCGAAAAAAAAGAAAAACTCCAAATTATGGTAAAAGATTTCCCCCCATTTTATGGTTACAATTACTGTGTACTGTGTTTTGGTTCAACCTAGTATAAAATTTTACAAACATTACAGCCTCGAACGGTATGCCTTCCTTAGGAGTCTATCCAGAGGAACCTAGTCCGTATTTACGTGTATTTCAGTGAAAACCGCGGAAAAATCTAAATGGCTAGGCCAGCGAGCGCAACCAGCGATTGAACCGGCACCTCCCGTCTACTAGCCTGCAGACCAGAATCTCTCGGTTATTGGTGGGGCCCGAAGTATAGAAGCTGAAATCGCATTGTATCATAAAACTTTCTGTTCAACGCCTCGATGAGCACATTCCTTTCCCATCGCAACCAATTTTTGTCTACATTCCAACCGAAACAGCTATTTTCTTTCCTAAATGGCGCTTTACTTTATTATTATTTCACACACTAAGCGGCGAAAATCTGTTTTTAATCACACTTCATTCTTCTTTTTTTTTTCGCCACAAAATCATAAAAACCAGACGACGAAATTATTAAAAAGGAAAAAAAAAATTTCTTTTCACGCACACATTCTTCTTTTTTTTTCCTTTTTTTTTTCCCGTCACATTATCTGTGATTGCTACGTGATCAGACCCCTCCCCCTCCCCGCGCTTCGATTGGCGGCAGATAGGAAGAGCGGCGCTTATGCGCAACAGCTTCCGTTGCCATGGAGACCGCGCCAACACACGAAGTGTCCATCAAAAGCACTTTTATGCGAGAAAGGTTTTAATATATTTTTTTTCTTTTTCTTATTTTTTAATATGTTGGCGTTTTACAGTTCGTTGCGAGAAATTTAACAGCTCGGGCGATTAAAGCTGTAACTGTGACGCCCACTTCGCGGGTTTTTTTTTTTTTTTTTTTTTTTTTTTTTTCTTTACTACTACTTTGACTTTCTGTTTTCTTTTGTGTAATTTCTTCTGAAGAACGAACGCTTTCGTGAAATGGAGAAGCCTCCTGGAGGAAAAAAAAAAAAAAAAAAAAAACTGGAGAAAGTGTATGGTGTGGGGAAGTAGTAGGAGTCAGTGAACATTACTATAACCAGGTGAAGTTACCGTAGGCTGAGGTCACTGTAAAAAATTTTCGTGTAGGATTACAGCACTGTATGTATTACCTATGCACCACGCTGTATTTTTACAGTGTGCTGCAAAATATGTTTGCTGTAATTTTTACAAGTTTGCTACAAAAACAATTCCGGCAAATATTACACATATGTGCTCGGTTCAAACCATAACAATACACTGTCTTTTCACATAAGGAACAAATATCACTGGTATTTGAACTCACAATCTTCTGTTCTAGAAAACAGCAACCTCCCCTGAATCCAGTGAATTCATTCGTTTTGCCCATTCTTTACATTACAAAAACAGGCAAAGTCGAAATCGATGTTGGTTGGTTAATAAATCATATGCAATGCACCTACCCAAAGGCTACCGGGAAATTTCCGTTACCGAATCACAGTACAATATGAAGTGTCCTGCCTTCAGTTGTTTTTACAGAACTAGCTGCAAAACATTACAGCAACCTGTGTTTCAGTTATGTTAGGAAAGTGTTTTATTTTTTACATTGATTAAGAGTTGGGTGGACGCGCTATGATAACCTACAAGAACACTGAGCCATTTTCCAAAATTTTCGCACTTTCAGATAGAAGATACAGTCGGTAACAAAAGTGTCCGAACACTAGCAAAAATTCCTATGTAAAAAAGTACACTTCATACGGTTTTGTTAAATAAATCTTTGTTGAATTCTCTTCTTAGTAAGTGTAAGAACATGATTCGATAAGGATTTATTTAACAGAACCGAATGAAATGTAATTTTTTTACATAGGAATTTTTGCTAGCGTTCGGACACTTTTGTTACCGACTGTGCTTTAACACATATCGCAAAATATGGATGTGAAGTATCATCACAGTTTGCACATTTATATTGTAGGTTTTTTGAAGCATCGCTCATTCATATTACAGTGCGATCTGTACGGCGAAAACCTATATACCGAAAGAATGCATGGACACACGAAGAGTCTACAATTAATGGTGACTGGCTCCATTAAAATCCATCGCAGCTGCAATATTCAGGAGAATACTGCAGTTGCGATCAGGGCCCGATTAACCTTACAACTGAAGAGAAACACAAATCCATTTGGGAGGCCCCCCCTCATACAAACATCTTGAAAAATTTATAATTTTTTCATTATATTTTGTAGTTACCTGGAATTGAGGACAACTAAATTTGCTTAAAATGTAGACAAGTACATTCACTTATTTTTCGTACCAAACTATGAACTAGTGAAAGCCATATATTCACCACAATATATGAAATTACTCTATTATAAATGAATGTGTAAAAGCTTCATTAGCATATTTCCTATATATAATCTAGAAATTATAGTTGTGCTGTCAAGTGTACTGTGACTTCTTACAATCAGACAATGCATTTAGACCACAACATGACAATTCGGGGCCCACAATTTGCTTAATTTGGGGCCCTTTCAAAATTTTCCAGGGAAAGCACATGCTTCTCGTGCCTATTGGGTAATCAGGGCCTGGTTGCGATGGATGCGATATCCTCCATGTCCCGTAAAATGTATACTGAAGCAGAGTAGCCACTCCTCCGCGAAGGATCAGAATTGTGATGGCACGTCTGCGGACTACTCTTCAGGGTTTTCACTCAAGCGCAAGATCGCGAGAATCTCACATGATTTTTTTTTTCCCCCATAAAAAAAATTTTTAACAATGAAAAAAATTCGCGCACTTTTCTGGGGTCAATTTATTAGTAGCTTTGTTTCGAAAAGAGGTTATTTCATTCATCAAAATCAATGATTCTGAAATGAAAAACCTTTCACCTTTCACAAATATCGGCAAATTTAAATAGGTCCTTCACAAATTTTGAATGATTTTAAAAAGTTTTTAAAGATCTTGGATAAGAAAATTATGTATTTTGCTGATCAGCAGCAAAAATACATCGTATTTCTACAATGAAACATCAGAAAAACTGGAATTAATAAATAATATGAAGATATTTTTTTAAAAAAAAAAAGCATAAGTTCCATCAATTTGAAGCGCAATAGCTGCCTATTTCAGTGATCGACAATGTAAAAAAAAAAAAAAGATATATATTTAAGCAATTAAATATGATTAAACTCAAATTATACCAGTGAGCTATAATATTAGATGTCATTATCAATTTACATCGATGCAGAATTAAATACTTTTCTATTCTCTCATTCTTTTTTAGAAATCTCACTTTGTTTCTGAATAACGATGAGAAATTCTCAAACAGTTCTTACCTTTGATGAGAGACCTGACTCCTAATGTTAAACATCAGACCGTCACCAATGCATCAGTTGTCCATTGCGTAGCTCTAGTTCGATGTTAAACCACTCTACCTAAACCATAGGCGCCCACTTTTCAAAATTTCAGGGGTAACACAATCGATCCCAGAGCTGTCTGATGCGTCGTAAATGTGAAAGACTAATGTAGCAAACATCTGGCTAAACAATGGGCCCTACCATCAGAGACCGAGAGATTCTACTCCCAATGCTGGTAGATGCAGATGCCAGGATGGAACCTAGGTTGATCTTGTCGACCCAGTTATTCCGAGTTTCCGTGGTTTTCTCCAGATATCCTGCAAAAGAAAGCTAAGATCGCCCAAAAAACTTCCTAGAATCCTAATTATCTGACTGGCCCTCATAGAAGTAAGAACATTAGGGTTTTGTACAATTGAAATCATCGGATAAGAGGGTAATGGATATCCTGAAGGACAAACATTCTATCAGTCTGACTTCTAGTTTCGACAAATCCCTTAAACATTTAAAATTAACCTGCAACATTGGAAGGATAGACGACCCCTGAGATTTTTAAGAGCGGGTGCAGGCCCCAATGTCCCTCTCCCTTTAGTCGACGCCTATGACTTCGACCATCGTTTCATGTCCAATCATTAGTGACTAGTGATAATCTGCGCAACTAATAATCGGAAGTAAAACGAGGGAAGAGCCGTATAACTATTTTAAAACAGGCTTCAAAGAAATGTTTCTCTTTGGCTGTAATGTATTCGATTTTTTTGTGAATTCCTGTATATAAGGGCTATTCATATCTTTTAGTAGGAAACATGCGTTAAGGAACCTGAATAACCCATAGCAGTTTAATTCCAAAAATACTTACAGAAATGAGAGCACAAACAGACCGAAATCATAAATGAACTTCAACTTCGATGAAAAAGGTTAATCAGCAAAAATAACACTCACCTTATCTTTCCTTTTCATACTTTCTCATTGATGCAACGAACGAAGGGGGAAGATGTACCTTTTTTTCCCTCTCGATTATGACATAATTTACATCCGAGCGTCGAAACCATTTTATTTACCTAGTGTCGCATCGGAATGACATCATGAATACGAAATCCTAGGCGAGACGAAGCTCCTGTCGACGGTTCCATGCTCCGCTTTTCGGATTCTTTTTCTTGATTTTTTCCCTACATTTTCTAGATGTTTTTTTTTTTTTTTTTTTTTTTTAAATTCCCACATTTCAAACTGTGCGCTTTATTTCTAACGCTTTTTTCTTGTAGTTTTCACTATCCTCCTCTTATACTGGACGAGAAATAGCTGTGCCCTTTCGATAATTCCTTTTCTTCCCGCTTCTCGGTTTCATTTTCCCGCCCACACTTGTGATTGTGAGTTATTTTTTTCTTGAATTTTTGACTTTTTTCCAACGAATCGACAAACGATTCAAAGTTGTAAAAACCTTGCAACAAGTTGGAAAAGGTTAATCAGCGGAAACTAACAAGCACAGCGTCTTACCTCACCTTTCCTCCCATTTGTGCAAACGAGCGAAGGGTGAAGATGTAACAATTTTTTCTCTCTCTCTCTCTCTCTCGATTATGACACGATTTACGGCCTAGCGCCACAACCATTTTATTCACCTCGTATCGCATCCGAATGACGTCATGAATACGAAATCGCTCTGTCGCTTGACAGATGGCTGCTTGTTATCGGAGGTGCAGAGAATCATGATGCTAATCCTGTGTGTGTTTCTTAACAGCTTAGTTAGCTAAGTCCATCCCACTTAACATACAAATACTCACCGCAAACGATCGCCCCTTTTTTTCCTTTTATTTATTTTTCTACTTCCATGATCATTTTGCCAGCGGGTCTGGGTGTTTCTGTGTTTAGTACGGGATGAGGGCAGGACCCGATTATTGCACGGGCACGAAATTTAAAAGGAGCACAAAATTCTATTAATGATTAAAATTATCTGGTTTAAATTAGTGGGTTCCCCCCCCCTAACTAAGCCATGTTTCGCTTGTTGCGTACTCTGGGCTTGTGAATTATCTGTAAATGAAAAGCGAATCTTGCAGAGGCTTAAAGGTTTATTTACAGTATATCCTAGAAAACTACAGTTCTATGAACCAAGTATGAACTTCAGTTTCACCAGAATACAGAGCTTCAATAACAGTTGCATCATCAAAAATCACAGCATAAACTGTACCATAGCATTAAGATACAGCAATAGGCTGTAATCAAACACTAGCAAGAGACCCAGTCAGGAGCTATTAAAACAGTAAGGCGGTTGGCGAAAAACTGATTGCAATGGCCGTATCGGGATTCCTTTCACAGCATCCTATTGATCAAGAATTTTCTAATGACTCCTTTCCTAATCGAGTTAGAGCTTAGATATTCGGTACACCGATAATAAGGATTTTATCACCAAGGTAACCAAAAAAAAAAAAAAAAAAAGATCACCAAATTTGGCACCAAGGCCCCCTAACAACACACTTGACCCTAATACAGCCTGAAGATGTCCACAGATGTCCTTTTCATCCATAGGACATTCTGAGGATGTCATTTGGTGAAGATGTGCTGTTAGGGACCATTACCTGCCTTGGTGAAGCTTTTTAACGGGTTTCAAAAGGAAAATGAGGCATTTTAACGCGAAATCAAATCAGAAAATAAACATTCTATAACCTGACTGAGCCTCTTTAAATGAAATTATATTAAAAAGAAAAAAAAAACTACTATATTATTTATAAATTTGTCGCATACTTATAAAAACAAAATTTTAAATTAAAGTTTATCGTTTGGCTAGCAAGGGCAATTTTATTTATCTTTGGGATCGAAAGCAAACAGAGGTTCATTTTTCAGCTAAATATTCTTATTTTCAGTCAGTCCAATTGCCTGTAAAAATTGCGTCAGGATAGAAACAAATTAAAAAAGGAAGATTTTTTTTTTTTTTTTTAATCGATAGACCGTTTAAAATATAGTTTTCTTTAACTTTGAGTGTGTGTGTGTGTCTGTGTTTGTAGGGCAGCCCTACACACATACTCCTTTTGCACTCCTTTTGTACTGCTGATTAATATGCCCTGATAGGTTTTCTCTCTCTCTCTCTCTGCCCTGATGTGCCCTGGTCACAAAAGATTGTTAGTCGAGCCCTGAATGAAAGTAATTATGCGTTTTAGTTTGCAGAGCGTATTTCAGTTAGATTGCGCCCTCTGCTTATTCTGATAGGGCGCCTTCCCTGTTACGAGTACCCCCAGAATTGCAGAGCGACTCTTCTTTCAAAGCTGGGTACCGGGTTAGAAACCAGGAGGTTTATGTCAGCCTAGCAGTTCGGAATTTTTAGTTTTTTTTTTTTTTTTTTTTTTCCAAAACTAGTGTGAATACGGGCTAGGATCCTTTACAAAGTTTCCACGGAAGGTGTATGTCCCTGCACTGCAAAATACTCATACAATTTTACAGCATTATTGTAAATCGTTGGTGCTGTAAATTTTTTGCTCAAAAAAAAAAAAAAAAAAAAAAAAAAAGAAGAAAAAGAAAGAAAGCAAGCAAGCCCTGGTAAAATGAAAGATGTAATTGAAGGAGTATCATTTCTGTTACCGTTCAGTCATGATATCTTTGATTTAAATAATAATAGTTTTGAGGTTTAACAATTTCAGTATTAATATTGCATCAGAGGCAAGCCGAATGTGCTAAATTGCATCGATACAGAGAGGAGGTGAAAAAGCAAAAACTAAGTGGACATTAAGAGAAAAGTTCTGTTAAATTAACAAAAAATTGTTTGACACAACAAAAAGTGTGCTCCATTAGAAATTTAGTTTATAGGTTAAAAAAATACTTATGGAATACTTTAGTAAAGGACTCCCTTGGCGAAATTTGAAATTTGGCACCGAAATTGCTCGGACATTTCTTGCTAAGGTTCTTACGCAGTTGTGATATATCACAGTTATTTCAGTTCATCGCCAAATGGTAACAAAAATTAAGTCTCCAAGGAGGTCCTATATTAAAGCTGTACTGCAGCTTTTGTTTAAATATGTACTAACAAAAAATATTTTGTTTTTCTTACAAAAAAATTTTTTTTTAATTACAAATATACAAAAATTAAAGGAAAGTTTTTTTTTTTTATTATTATTATTTTTAATATTAAGCAAATACAAAGAAATTCTGTAAATTTGTTAAGAATAAATATCTTGTGTTTGTCGCAAACAAAAAAAAGTGATTGTTTTACTTCTAATGAAAATTTAGATTTAAAAGACGAAACACATTTTGGAGTTTGAATAAAATCCTTTCTCTGGATGTTCAGTTTTGAATTCAAACTCAACACCGTGTGTTTATGTGCGTGTCGATGGTATAATAACCGCATGCGTGGCAGGATCTGAATACCAACTAGCCACTGGTTATCATCCTCTCTTCCGCCCGGCACTTCGTGATCACCTCAGCAAGTCCTGTCTTTTCTCACCTGCCCACACTGACGATGTGCGAATTTTTACAGCAGTTCCCTTCATTTTTTCTTATCTGCGAGTTTCCAATTGACTGAATTTTTTTTCTGTAGAAAACTCTTTTACTTTTTTCTGTATTCTTAAGAAGAAAGCAATGGATTCGCAAAAAGTTTCGTCATTTTGACCGGTTTTCGGCAGTTGTAAAGTTTAAGAGTTCCTGAACGCATTTTTACACTTTTTGGAATGCTGTCTGTGCGTTTGACAAAAAAGTTAGGGATCAAGCATTAGATCAAGAACTAATGAACAGAATTTTGTGGATTTTTCGAGAGATTCTGCTGTCGAAGCTGGTAGATGAGAAGTGCCGGTTTCGACTCCTTGTTGCTTTCAATGATAATCCTTTCGAGGTTTTCCGTAGTTTTCTCCAAAACTCGCATAAATACGGACTAGGACTCCTTAGAAAGATGATCCCTTTGTACGCCATACTACTTAAGCCTACGACGAGTAGTCAATCAGCCCTAGCCTAGTGATAATTAACACCAACAACACATCAAAATTTCGCGATTTTTTTATTATTATTATTATTAAGTAACACCTTGATATAAATGGGTGTCTATCGCTTAACAGGTGGCGTAGTCTACTTTTTTTTTTTTTTTTTTTTTTTATGTGTCGACCTATAACAAGATTTCAAACAAATATGTATAGTGAGGATTATTTTTAAACATTCATCGAGAATTTCACAAAATTTTATTCAAAACTAGCTATCTTTGCCCGCTTCACTATATTTAAATGATTTAATTTTAGACCAGTTTTGTGTAGCACCAAAATAAATTAGAAATATCAGTCCTATCGTTACAAATTCGGTACCCAATGAAAGGGGAGATTTTTCTGAATCCAGGGGTGCAAACAGTTTCCTGACATGACCATTAGATTTTTTAAAATGAACTAAAGTATGAAATTGATTTGGCAACACTTCCCTTTAATTCATTTCAGCCGTTTTAAAAAGTACGTAGGCCAGTTTGACGATCAAAAAATGAGATAAAAAATAAATTTAAAATTTAAAATAAAAATTTTACAGACTGAAATTAATAGTCCTCCGTACTAAACTAAATTATGTCTTTAACAGAATTTATTTATTTATTTATTTTTAACTTAAAAAAAAAAAAAAAAAAAAAAAAAAAAAAAAAATCTTAGAAAGTAGCCATATATTATGGCACAGGCAAATCGAAACATTGCCCAGGGCAGCCTGGACCTAAAAGAACTCAAGTCAATAATATTAAAATATAAAATATTCTTTTATAGGTCAATGAAAACTTTATCATCCTCTTTACACTGTTAAAAATTTCAACAGAAAACTCTATGTAATCTATTAAGTCTTACGTAAAATGACAGAGAAAAATAAACGGAGATGTTAAAAAACTTATTTTATACATTCACTTTGATAACTAATATTAATTTAATTAATTATTGGTGAGACTATATTTCGGACTTGGAATGCTTTTTCTAAAGTAGAAACAGTCGTTTTTAATTTTAATTAAATAATAAAATTAGGTAAAAATACAGAATAAAGTTCGAGAATCTCGATTATTCACTTTTAACTATAAGAATTACTGTCAATTGACAGAGACTCTGGATCAATATTTACATTCAATTTACAGAAATTTTTAACAGTGATAGTGATCATGAAATTCCTCCTATCGTACATGCTTTTTGTCTAATGTCAGCACACTCTAACCGTAGAACGAAGCTATGCTGCGTATTCTATAGATTTGTATATACTCACATAAAAATGTGCAAGAAATAATACGTTTAAAATTTTAAAGGGTAAAAATGACTGCACTGTTAAATTTGAAAAGCTCAAAAATGAGTTTCTCATTTCGAAATGAGTCATTTTGTCTCGAAAAGGAAAACTTGCTTGTCTCATTTATGAAATATCCCATGTTTTCACATTTGATTTCTGTTCACTTCCTAATTTGTCATGAAAAGGCTGAACTAGAAGAAGTTCTTTTAATAGAATCTCCACAATCTTGCGGAAGAATTACATAAATGAAAATCTGTGTTTGGGACACTGGGATTCACGATGATCGATGCCAGTTTTTGAGTATACTTAATAATAAGCAAATGGGATTTTTTAATTTAAGAAGACTCTCTACTTATCGTCTACAGAAGCCAAGGCCAGTGTTATTCTATGGAGAATTTTGCCCCATTATATCTCATTAACTAATACTAATACGTATTTTTTAATTCCGTTTTCACATTCAGAAAATACGCAACTATTAAACAGTTTATCGCTTTCAAAAATTTGATTTTTTAAAATTCTTAATATTTTATTTTGAGGTTGTAAAAAACGAATTTTTACAATGTGAAATTTTGCATTTTTGAACTTTGAAATATTAAAAATTTTAAAAATCAATTTTTTTTCAAAGCGATCAGCTGTTCAGCAGTTGTGAATCTTCTAAATGTGAAAATGGAATTTAAAAATATGCATTTATAATTCATTAACTATTACATATTTTTAAGCACCGTTTTCACGTTCGGAAAATTTGCACCTGTTAAAACATGTTATCGTTTTCTAAAAATTAATTTTTTGAATTTTTAATATTTTATTTTGAAGTTGCAAAATGTGAATTTTCACAAAGTGAAATTGGCTTCGGCTTTCGGAGACGGTCAGTAGAGAGTCCCCTTAAAGTATATTTGCTTCGGAACTATTTTAAGTAAGTGACATAATCAAATTAGACACAATTTTATTCCTTTTTGAGTAATTTTGCTCCTCTATTTTTATCAGTGTGCCATTTCAAAAGTTTGATCGAGACGGGTGAGTTTCAAAAACAGATGTGTCTGAAACATGTCTGATGAGCTTTTAAACTTAATCGTTTTTTATCCTTTATTTATTTTATTTTTTTTTTCAATGTATGATACAGCGATAATTTGGAGAGGGACCTCAAATTTTTTTCTTTCATCTTCAAATTTCATGATCGTACCCTGTTTGGAAAGGACTTCCATAATGACTTGAGAAAAAAAAAAAAAAAAGAAAGAAAGAAAGAAAAAGAAAGAAAGAAAAAATTGGCATCCATAAAAGCAGAACAGAAAGGTTACGTGAAAATTTCCCAAACCTGAGCTGAGTGACGTCCGGTGAAAGCAGACATCGATATTTCACGCCAGAGCAACCGGTGAGTTTTTCGCCGCTCATAAAAGCGATCGTTGCGGCGAATAGAAAGCACCGCATTATGCAGATGAGGCTGAGAAGAATACGAACGTAACGGTTGTGTATGAAGACATTAACTCGAAGAAGGCTGCCACTTGATTAAAGGGGAGTTGTGATCCGCAACGACATCGTGATTGAGAGCCATTTTGACCCAATCACTCTCGACACGGGAAAGTTGAATTAGTTATTATTTGCCGACCGGGCCGTTTTTGATCATCCATTGGAGTCACCTTTTTTCCGACCGATGCGCTTATTTCGACGTAAAGAATTCAATATATTTATTTATATTATGTTAGAAATATCCTCACCCATTGACAAGGTCTGGAGCAACACTCTTATATCAGCTTTTATGCAGATTAGGCAAATGAATAAATAAACTAGTATGTTGTCATTTCCTATACAAATTCACGCGGTACAATTTATTTAAGATTATTATTTGTCAAAATTATTTTCCACGATGAATGCAGATGTTTTTTATCTCATAGAAGTAGAACATTCAATGTCGAAAGAAAATGAATTTTGTATCGTACAGACGACATCTTAAGACTTGTCTCTCCCCCTTCCCCCTCAGGTTTCTTTCTTTCTTTTTTTAATGAAAGAAAAACATTTGTTTCAAATTCTTACAGATCTTATAGTTCAACTATTTGTTTTAATGGTATGGACGTGATGAAAGGTACTGAAAGCGTACATCCTCTAGAGGGAAAGCGATGCTCCAACATATGCATTTTTTTTTTCCTTGTTAACTACTTATTTATAAATATTGTTATTTCTTTTTCTTTTTTTCATAATGATTGATTAAAAATTGTTCTAATTTTGTATTTATTTATATGACATTTTGTCTCTATTAAAAATTTAGAAAGGAGAAAAAAAAAAAAAAAAAAAACGGATGATGATGTTATTTGCAGGGGTAACTGTGTGCAGAATCTTTTCCTGATTTCAAGATTTTTATTTATTTTGTTATTTATTTATTATTATTATTATTATTATTATTAGTTATTGTTAGGAGAAATCTATTGTATAATGGGAATTTAATAATATATTTTGTAATTAATCAATATTTATTTAAACTAAAATTTTACCATTTTTATTTCCTTCTAATATTCAATAGAATGTTTTCATAATAGTAATGCGAAGTAACCGCTCGGCTAAGCCTGCCAGACCTCTGGGGGTACCGGAACATGGGTCTAACTCGCTCTGATCCGGATCAAAATTCGAGTTTCTGTTGTTTGGCTGGTGCTGCCATCTTTCACCAGCTTATGGAACTAGAAGTCGTACTTCCTCCCTATGAGGCGTTCCTAATAACGGAAGACGCAACCCTCATGCCTTAAAATATGTCCGGTAGTTCCACTACCGGGGCTCGGAATTTCCGAGTGGCACACGACAACAACAACAACATTCAATAGAAGAAAGTATTGAATTCGTAAAAGTTCTCTAAAATTCAGATTGCTGACCGTTTATTAAAGGTCACTTCTCTTCTCCGAGAAAAAAATTATGGCAGTTTTACGGGCATAACTTTATTAGTACGGCCAATGACAGTGAAAATTTTAACGGTCACTGACCGGCAAAATGTGTTAAAAATTTTTTACAGTGTAGCAATTTTTAGAAAAAGTGTGTCTGTATAACAAAATTTTGTGGCAACTGTATCTCAGGAACTACTGCAGAGAATTTCATAAAATTTGATGTGTAACTTGACATAAATGAGTGCCTACCAACTTGTGGTGAAAATCATTCTACATGTTGTGATACCATCCCACTCTTTCTAAATTTTTAATAGGGAGTTATAGGACAAAATTTCGTATAAATGTATATAAAGAGAATTATTTTTCAATAATCATTATGAAATTTAAAAAGAATTATTTATAATACTGACAGTCAACTGAGAAAAACATTTTTGTATATGTAGAAGCATGCATCGCTTCCCCACTTTTTTACTTTTCGAACATACAAATATGGAAGGAAAGTATTGTTAATCATGTGAAAAATCTGACTTTGAGATTTCGGCGTTTCTAAACGTTTTCAGGTCCCCTGATTTCATTTTTACTATTTTTACGATGATGTATGTGTGTGTGTATGAGTGAGAGAACACGGTAAATCCTAAACGCTTTGTTCGAATGAGCTGAAAGTTGGTATGTATGTTATAGGCTCCATAGCTCGAACTCTATTGATTTTGATGAATCTAGGACTTATATATATATATCTGTACTGATAAGTATAAAGGATTTAAGTCCATATTCTTGATTTTTCAGGAGACGAAAAATAAAGTTAAACTAACTAAAAACTAATCAGAAGAGTCGATTAGGAGAAAGGGATTATGTTGATTTATACCCTTTATACCATTCATTGATTGTCAACATTCATTTAATAAAGGGAAAAAAATGAATTAAATATTTTATATCAAAGATTAATGCTTTAAATCCTTTATACCAATCGATAGAGAATTTTTTTCTGAGTCTGACTATGTACTTAACTCAAAATCGACATTTTTGGACTTAAATCCTCTATACTTATCAGTAAAGATGTCTATATTTTTTTTATAGGGACACAAAGAAAAATTCTTTATCTTTATGGGCTATCAGCCCAAATTTTTTAAAGTGCGATAGCGTCTGAACTCCTGAATCGTCTGAGCTGAAAATTTATACATATGTTATAAGCCACTGATGCACGAACTGTATAAAGTTTGGTATATATATATATTACAGGGATACAAAGAAAAATTCTTTATCATTATAATCTATGGGCTCAAATTTTTCAAAGTGCGAAAGCGTCTAAAAGTCTTATTCGATGAAGCTGAAAAGTTATACGCATGTTATAGATCACTGTTCTACGAGCTGCATAGAGTTTGGTAAATCTATCACTTATATGGTTTGTTTGCGGGGGCCCTATGGGCTCAAGTTTTTTAAACTGTGATAATGTGTAAACACCTCATCCGATTCAGTTAAACATTTTTATACATGAGTTATAGATTACCTCACACGAATTATATGATTTTTAGAGAATCTAGCACTTATAGAATTTTACAGGGATACAGCGAAAATTTCTTTATCATTAGGATCTATTTATATGGGATCAAATTGTTTGAAGAGCGATAGCGTTATATTAAACTATATATAGAAAAATACTCTAACACCCTATTATAATTATTGACTTTTCTTACTTTATTTATACAACTGTTAATTACTTAATGTTAGAAAAGTCGAGCAGAGTTACTCCAGATTTTTTCCTGTTACAATCATAAAAAAAAATATTAATCACACTTTGGTCTTTTTCTTTTTTTTTCCATTTCATGGAATTCCAGGAATTTTAATATAAGGTCACAATCAGCCCTGACCTGCTGGACGATTTTCAGAAAAAATAATAGGTACTTATGTCAAAGTGCAACTACAAATAAATTTATAAAAAATTATGCGTAATAACTCTCGAGTTACACTTGCCACAAAATTTTGTCACACACCACACAGACACACATTTTCTGAAAAGGGTCCAATCATGTTAAGTACCATCCGAAACGTGTCAATCCTACAAAAACACAAAGTTAAAATTTAGGAAACCAATACCCTTAAAAGAAAAAAAAAAAAAAAAAAAAAATAGAGAAGAAAGCGAAAAATGTGTATACTAAGCATAAAATGGGCATGTGGGACTCGTCGCCGGCAATCGAATTCCCCGTTACTCTACAGAGAAATTTAGTACCCCTACTCACTACCTGTTTCACTCATTTATTTCACTAATTTATGCAATTTTTATTGGTAGTAGTTGCTTTGTTATTATTATGAGGTAATTACTGTTATTATATTTTTTTCCTTTTTCTTTTTTATTTAATATTTTCCAGATTTTATTACTCTCTTCTCTCGCTATATATGTAGAAAGTATTACATTCGTGAAATTTTTCGAACAACGGTTTAGTCCGATCAACAAGTTTGGAAATGTCCTCAACACCACTTGACCACATCTGCGTGTACCAAATTTTTGTGAACATTTTATCTGACGAAGCAATGAACGAAATTGAACCAAAACTTGGTATTGAGTGACACTTTGACCTAAACGGCTGCTGATTAAATCGGGAGGTTCATCACCAACAGATGGCGTTGTCATACCATTTTTCAAAAATTTTAACAGGGCAATGACAAAATTTCGTACAAATGTACACAATCAATTTTTTTGTAACGCGTGATCTGTAAAATTCTTAATAATTGTAATAGTAAACTAGAAAAAATCTTGCACCCTCGCCTGGAAGGGGCAGGGGGGGGGGTAAATTTTTAATATGGTTATAATTCAAGAGAACTCGTCATTATCTTTAAAACGAGTGATTGAACCACTGATGTGTGATAATTTAAAACAAATCTATTAATCTGTTTCGTTTTTAACAAATATATATGTATGCATATATATAGTTTTTCGTGGAAATGTGTGATTTACTCACATGTAACGCCCTCTATCAAAGAAAATAACTATACATTTTTTGTCTCTTTACAAAAAATAATGTAAAATAAAATAAAATTGCAAGATTTTATGTATGTTGATTGTCTAAAAATGTTTTACTACCGTCAATGATAACAGTCTATAGTAAATGAAATGAAAAGATGCAATATCCTCAAATAATAATAATAATAACAATAATAACAATATTAAATTAAAATTTCTGTCAAAGACAGAATTTAGTTTAGCACGGAGGACTATTAATTTCAATCTGTAAAATTTTTATTTTTATTTTTTAATTTTTAATTTATTTTTTATCTCATTTTTTTACCACAAGACTGGGCCACGTACTTTTTAAAATGACTGAAATGAATTAAAAGGTAGTGTTGCCACCTCCATTTCATACTTTAGTTCATTTTAAATATATCTAATGGTCGTGTCAAAAAACTGCTTGCACCCTTGGATTCAGAAAAATCGCCCCTTTAATCGGGTACCGAATGGGTAACGATAGGACTGATGTTTCTAATTTATTCTGGCGTTACACAAATCTGGTCTACAAAATCTGACGATGACGTTTTTATCGAGATTGAAAGTAATAGTCCTCCTAGTCAAAAAAAAAAAAAAAAAGAACATTTCCCCCCCCGATGTCGGCATAAAATTCATTTTCATATTTTATTTCTCTGGGATGAAAATCTTCTTCAAAATAGTTTTAATAAATAATAATTTTAATTAAATTATTTTGGACTTTGTGAATTTGTATAGGAAAATACAGAAGAAAGTCTGGTGGTAGCCACAACATACTCAATTTAAATCCCGTTTTTGCACTCAAGAAATTCATAGTCGTTAATCCTAGGGCTGGTTTTTTGTTATACTTAGCGTGATTTAATGTCCTCACACGGAAGTAGGGTTTTAAGTGGCTGATCTGTCTGTAACTCTGTTACTGACATAAGTTAAAAACAAATAATTGCAGGTAATTAAAATTTGGTATTTAGAAATTCATATGAGGTTATCGCGGGAAAAGTTTGATCATGACTGGTAAGTTTCAAGAATCCTCCATAATAATATATTCAAATGCTAAAGACCCCATAGAAATAGCATGGGACGAAAACCAAAAAAAAAAACTCACAATGTCAAGTGTGTGTAAAAAAAAAAAAAAAAAAAAAACTGCTTGCACCGGAAGTAATAAAGGGACAAAATTGACTAGAAAAAGACATCGAAGAGCGGGAACGGGGGGGTGGGGCGTTAAATATATCGTCCCGGACTAATACGCCTCTTCAGTATGGAGGATTCCTCCATAATAAAATATATAGTCAAGATATAGTCAATAATATATTATTCTAATAAAATAATCTATATAATATTTCTCTAACATGGACCAGTTAATAATTATTTTTTGTCGAAACGATATGATAGTGGTGAAATTAATAAAATACGCGAGGATAAAAAAATAATATTTATAAATGAACAATATTTAAGCATGCGGACTCAGGTCCATGTACTAATAAGAATAAAATGATACTTTAAAAAAAAAATAAAGAACACGCTTTTATTGAAATGTGAACTGAAAAGCACGAAATATTTATATTTACAGTATTAAAATGCAGGGTAAGAAGAAATCGTGTGAATGACACACTCTAATATTTACATCTTTAATAAAAATAACATAATGAAGGAATGAGAAATAAATAATTTAGAATTAAACACAAACCATTTTTTTAAAATTTCCCCTGACTGGGCTCGAACGTTAGACCTTTAAGTTCGTAGCCCAGAGCTTTACCTCACAGTCACAGCGTTCACGTAGGGAAAGGCTTTTTTTACAATATAGATTTTTTGTTTGCTCTCAGAGCGGTTACAAACATACATACAGGTGAAGCTAATAAAAGTGTGTTAAAAATGACGGCATTTGTATGATGACTTTATTTTATGGAAAAATGTAATTTTAGTTGTTTCTTCAGAATCTTTGCAAGCGTCATTTGGAACCTAGCAATATTTTAAAGATATGTACAGAATAGGAATCATTATCATAAACTGACTAAAAAACGCAATCATAAAAAGTATAATTAAAATAGAATTAAAAAAAAAAAAATTCTAAAATAAGTAAAATGTCATCGCACTCTTGGCGATAGAAATTTAAAAGGCGTCACAGGGGTTCAACTGTACTGCCTGCTTAAGTATGAAAACTGGGTCGTCCACCATGAATTTTAATTTGAAACTTTTCTTTGAATGATTCTGGTTTCACTATTGCACACTATTTATTTGGTTATAGTAATAATTTGGCTTCTGGTAAATTAAAATTTTAATTAGGTGGTGAAATGGGTATAATATTTATGAGTTTCAAATTTTAAAGATGAATAAGGAAAGAAATAAAGTGAGAAAATTTCGCACGGGTTTGCTAGTTTGAAATAAAAATTTAAATTTTATAACAGGCTTAATTTTTTTTCTTATAAATGTAGGTATTATATTCTAAGTGAGTAAATCGATACCCCCCCCCCTCAGTTACTATTATATACCATTTTTATTTTACTTTCTTTCTTTTTTCTTTTCTTTTTTTAAATTGTTATACTAAAGTATATTTGTTCACAGTTATACTTCTTACACATCTTCAAATGCAGGAGGGTAAGGGAAAGTTGTGAGAGTGCAACACCAAATTATTTTATTATTATTATTATTAATTTACTTAATCTGTGTAAAAGACTACATCGCTCATTGAAGACATTCGTTTTAATCCGTACCAATAACTATAGTCTGCGCCCGCCTACCGTTCCATTTTTAGACATGTATTTTTAAATTATTTCCCCTTGCAAGTTAAATTACTAAACACGTGTCCCTGAGATAATAATCCTTTAATCCAAATTGTATAACCATGCGTCTTTTTTATTATTTACTAGCAGGCTACGCCCGCTTCGCTGGTCCCTATTTTTAAATGAATCACTATAATTACTGAATTCTCAAAATTGCATTAATTTTTATCACGTGAAAAAAAAAAGCGAAACAAAATCTGATTAGGAAAAATGTCGTACCGGGTTCTCACTGCCTTCGGAAAAAATTCCCAAAATGCTCTAACTCTTATTTCTATTATTTTCCCCTTCGCCCCCCTCTCCCGTCTATCCTAATAATTTTACAAATTCGAAAATATCCGCAATCGATTTGTAAGTACCAAAAACATCTATGCACCAGTTTTGAACGATCTATCTCTATTTTTATTTTTTTGCCCCTCCGTCCCCCCCCCTTTCCAGGCCCTCCTAATAACTTTACACTTTCGAAAATATCCCCATTCGACTTGCAGGCCTCTAAAACCTATCTGTACCAATTTTGAACGGCCTAACTGTATTTCTATTTGTTTTTGCCCATAGCCCCCCCCCCTTACCGCCCCCCCTTCCCACCCCTCCTAATAATTTTACAAATTCGAAAATATCCGCAATCGATTTGTAAGTATCGAAAACCTCTATATACCAATTTTGAACGATCTAACTCTATTTTTATTTTTTTGCCCCCCCCCTCTCCTTCCCACCTTCCCGGCCCTCCTAATAACTTTACACTTTCGAAAATATCCCCATTCGACTTGCAGGTCTCTAAAACCTATCTGTACCAATTTTGAACCGAATAACTGTGTTTCTATTTGTTTTTGCCCATAGCCCCCCTTACCGCCCCGCCTATTAATTTTACAAATTCGAAAATATCCGCAATCGATTTGTAAATATCGAAAATGTCTATATACCAGTTTTGAACGATCTAACCCTATTTTTATTTTTTTGCCCCCCCCCCCTCTCCCCTCCCCCCTTCTCTCCCCTCCTAATAACTTTACGCGTTCGAAAATATCCCCATTCGACTTGCAGGCCTCTAAAACCTATCTGAACAATTTTGAACGGCCTAACTGTATTTCTATTTGATTTTGCCCCTTAGCCCCCCCCCCCCCTTGCTGCCCCACCTGGGGGCTGAATTTCTAAAATTCCAGAAATTAGTTTTTAGATATTTGTATTAGCTTTTCTTTGGAGCAAAAATTTCACGTATATCTATTTTTTTGTTTGAGTTATATAGGATTATGCGAAATCACGTTTTACGCATGTGAAATCACGTTTTGCCCCCCCCCCCCCCCCCCTTCGCCCCCCTTGGGGACCGAATATCAAAAATTACAGAAATTGGTTTTTAGACATTTGTATTAGCTATATTTTAAAGCAAAAATTTTACGGATATCTGTTTTTTTTGTTTGAGATATGAAGGATTTTGTGAAATCACGTTTTGCCCCCCCTCCCCCCCCTTAGGGGGCGAATTTTGTAAAATCGCTTCTTAGTGGATGCCTACGTCATAGAAAGAACATTGTCACAAAATTTCATGCTTCTAGGTCCAGGGGTTTGGTCTGGGCGATGATGAATCACCCCCTCACTCACTCACTAAGTCAGTCAGGAAGAACGATTTTATATATATAGATATTACTAATTTCTTTGACCTATAGCTAAATTTTACACATTTATAGTACAGTCAAATTAGGAAAAATAAGGGAAAAAATTTATAAAGTTTTGAAACTTTGGGATTATACTTATGAAGGGTCTAATAATTCAAAACAAAAAAGTTCCCCACTCTGAGGGGGGCCCCCCCAAACCGTATAATTCGTTGAAATGAAGAAAAAAATAGGGAATGAATTTATCGAGTATTAGAATTATGGCATAACATTCCTGAGGGGTCTAATAATGCAAATCAAAAAAGTTCCCCATCGTGGGGTGGAAGTTTACCCCCTCTCCCCCCCCCAAAAAAAAACCCCTGTATAATTCGTTTAAATAAAGAAAAGAAAAGAAAAATAGAAAATTAATTTATAGAGTATTGAAATTTTGGTACAATATTCTTGAGTAATTTAATAATTGAAAACAAAAAAAATTCCCACACTGGGGTAAGTGTTTTCTACCTCCTCCCCCCTTTTCAAAAAAAAAAAAAAAAAAAAAAAATACATATATATATATAACTTATTGAAAATAAGAAAAATGGTTAAATAGAGTTTTGAAATTTTGGTATAACATATTCTTAAGGTGCTTAATAATGGGATACAAAATTAAAAAAAATTAAACCATGCAGTGGGAACTCTCCTCCTTCACCTCCCCTTCCCCCCCCCCCCCCCCAACAATAAAAAAGATAGTTCAATTTTGCTGAAATTAAGAAAAATACGAACATAAGTTATATAAGAGTTTTTAGTTTTGGGGAAAGTTCTCTTGAACGGTCTAATAATAGAAAACACAAAAGTTCCCTTCTCTGGGTTCCTCCGCCCCCCCCCCAAAAAAAAAGAACTCTCCCCTTCACCTCCCCCCCCCCTCCCACCAATAAAAAAAATAGTTCAATTTTGCTGAAATTAAGAAAAATACGAACATAAGTTATATAAGATTTTTTAGTTTTGGGAAAAGTTCTCTTGAACGGTCTAATAATAGAAAACACAAAAGAGTTCCCTTCTCTGGGTTCCTGCCCCCCCCCCCCCCAAAAAAAAAAAGTATAATTTGTTGAAATTAAAACAAATGGGGAAATAATTTGTAGAATTTTATAGTTTGGGGACAAAATTGTTGAGTGGTCTAATAATAATAATAATTCACCCTCTTCTGCAGCAAGAGCTTCTCCCCTTGTCCCTTCGCCCCATAATTGTACAATCCATTGAAAGTGAGACAATAGAAATTACTTATATAGTTTTGAAATTTTTTAGATAGTATGATTGAAAAGGTTTCAATGAGAACAAAAAGCCTTCCCTAGAAAGGATGTCCCCCCCCCCCTTAAAAATACTGCAGTTCCTTCAATTAAAAAAAAAAATAGTTAGAAAGAAGCGTACAGATTTAAAACTTTCGGACATAAATCATATGGGGTATCTCAGTGGGAAACAGAAAAGTCCCCTCTTTGAGAGGGGCTTCCAACTCCCTTTCCCCCCCCATAAAAACTATTTCAAAATTTTCCGTGAGTTTTCCTTTTTTTTTTAATTAACACAAAAGTACTTGGTTTTCAAAGACAGCTACTATAATAATAATAATAATAGTAATAATAATAAATATGCCTTGAAAAACTCTGCACAAAATGTCCTCTTCATTATGCATAAACAAAAAATTATTTTTCCTTTAAGTTTTTAAAAGCTACTAAATTGTAAAAAATAAAATAAATTGAAATGATGATAATGAAATTCAGGTAATAACTAGGTAAAATAAATATAGCAATAATTAAATAAAATGTAGGTAAAATAATTTTAATGTAAGGCAATAATTTATTACTTACAAAATCGTGTGAACATCGAATAAAAAGTAGTCAAGTTCATCATGAAAGTCATCTTCAAACTCCTCTGTCATGCCAATAGGTTCTTTATTGGTGCAGGTTTGCCCGTGACAATTTTTATACATTGCTGTACACAATAAATTTGCTTTTACACATTTGTACTTCCTTCCACAACCTTGCATACAGTCACATGAAATCAAATTTAGTATTTTTTCTGAAGCAGGCGCGTGTCTTAGATATATAGGAGACAAGTATGAATTAGATACTTTCCAGCCCCAGGTCTTTGGATCCAAGCGATTCCCAACCACATCTGTACTTGCAGGTAAACCAGATGAAACTGCAGCATCAGTGGTAGGTGGCAAGCACGATAGGATGACAGCATTGCTTGCCTTTCCTACTAATTCATTAAAACATTGAATTCTGAGAACGGTCAATTTTTTCATTTCAGAAGTTATAGATGCGGTTTTTTTTTTTTTTTTTTTTTTTTTTTTTAACTTTACTGTACATCTCATCTCACTAATAAATTTTTCACCAGCTTTTTCAATTGAGTCACGAGTCGAACTTGGATCGTTGAACACTTTGGGTACATCATGGAGATGGTGAGATCGGTTAAACGATTGAACTACTTGCATTTTCCCTTTTCCAAAACATGGCAGAAGTGCTGTCGCAACGTGAAGAAATAGAATAGAATCCTCGGCATTTTTAATAACAGATGAACTTGGCAAATCCTTGGAACTATAAAATCTTGCTCTGACATTTTTCTTTTCTTCTTTCATGAATAGAATGTCCTTATCTCCTGGGGCAAGTGCTATCAGTAAAACTAGGTCCACATCTTGTCCCAAAATAACGACTTGCTTGTTTTAATCAGATGCATCAATTGCTTTCCGAACAATCAAAAGCATCTGCGTCATCTTTTGCTATGCTTGCTTCGATACCAGAAATTTCTAAGCGTTGAGCAAATTCAAAATATTTAAAACCCGTTCATTGTATCTGGCCAAGTTGAAAGAAGAGTGTACATTATTCGCCTCTGTAAAAAATATATAAAACGTTCCAAAATTAGGAACTCATTTTTTTTTCTCCGTTGCCAATTACTCCCAAAAGATTGATCGTATTTATATATATGGTGTATATATATATATATATATGATATATATGAATATATATATATGTATCATGTATGAGGTCAAAAGAGAATTATTTTTTGTAATAGTAAACTTAACGATTTTATGTAAAAAATGAAAAACTGAAAAGTCACGCTGTGATTTCCTTAAATCGAAAAGAGGAAAGGGGGGGAAGCTCCCGCCCCCCCCCCCCCCCCCCAAGTAGGGAGACCTATTCTATTTTTCCTTGCTAGTCAATTCATAAGTGCTATCCTAAAATTTTAAAACATTGTAAATTACTTTCTCGATTTTTCTTAATCTGAAAAAGTTGTACAAATTCGGGAGGAAAAGAGGTACAGACGGTAACAAAAGTGTCCGAACACTAGTAAAAATTCCTATGTAAAAAAAGTACACTTCATACGGTTTTGTTAAATAAATTTTTGTCGAATCCTGTTCTTAGTCAGTCCAAGAACATGATTCGATAAAAATTTATTTAATAAAACAGTATGAAGTGTACTTTTTTTATATAGGATTGGTTGGTTGTAGGATTTAAGGCCGATTGACTCCTGATGTGTCCTAGGCCTAGAGGGGGAATGCCCTCCGTGGGGGTCTTTCTAAGGGGTCCTAGCCCGTATTTACGCAAGTTTCGGAGGAAACCACGGAAAACTCCGAACGGCTAGGTCGGTGAGCGCGACCTGGGATCGAACCCGGCACCTCCCATCTACCAGCTTTGAGCGCAGAACCGCTCGGCCGCTGGTGGGCCTTTTTTATATAGGAATTTTTGCTCGTGTTCGAACACTTTTGTTACCGACTGTATCCTCCGCCCACGGATGAAGAGGGGTGGGGAATTTTCGTTTTTCCATTGCTAGAGCTCTCGAGAGCACTATTTCAAAATTTCAGAACATTATATACCTCTGTAATAAATTCCTTTAATCCTTTAGAGTCTCCTATTTTTCATAATTTAAAGGAACTGTATGTTTTGGGGAGAAGGGGGGGGGGATGTGCTTATTCAGGGAAGGGGGATGTCTTCTTTTTTAATAATAGTCTATTCATGAGTGTTATGTCAATGTTTCAAAGTTTCAAATGTTTATAAATGATTTTCTCTCTCTTTTTTTTTTTTTTTTTCCCAAAATCTTTTTTTTTTTTGGGGGGGGGGTGAGGGGGGGGGAACCCTCAAGAATATTAATTCAAAATTTTATATTTTTATAAATATTGATTCCAATAATATAATCCTTTTATAGTCCCTCATTAAAAAAAAAAAAAAAAAAAAAAAAAAAATGAAGGAACTAGCCAATTTTTGGGGGAAAGGGGATGGGGGGGTGTAGCATACCCAGAGGGGGGGGGATTTTTTTTTTTTTTTCTTGTCCATTACTAGACTTTTCATGAATGATTATCCTAAAATTTCAAGCGTTTATAAGTTATTACATCTATTTTGCCTAATATGAAAGAGCTGTATGGTCTAGAGGGGAAAAGGGGGGGGGGGAAGCTCCCCCCCAGGAAGGGGGAACTTTTTTGTTTTGCATTACTAGAGCCCCCAGGAATGTTATTCTAAAGTTTCAAAACTTTATAAATTTTTTCCCTTATTTGGTGTTTTTTGGTCTAATTTGACTGTACTATTAATTTCATTCCCAATCCCCGTTTCACTCCCATTTTTTTTTCCTCCATAAGCCACTAAATCTTATATTTAGTCATAAATTTATTTCAAAGGTAATATATATAAATATTTATTTATTTATTTATTTATTTATTTTTTAAATAGGAGTCATTGCAGAGTACGAATTAATATAGCTAACAAAGTAACTGAGAGGTGTTCATTTATGTTTAATATAACCACTGATGCCATTTAAAATCATAACTTTTCAATCAATAAAAATATCGAAATTTTGGAAGAAATACATATTGCAATGAATTAAAACACAATTATAAACATTAAAAAATAAAATAAAAAATATTTCAAACAGTTGATTTACTTAACCCTTTATACCCCAAATTACTTTATTTTTGGAAAAGTATTTTGAAACTTTTTTATTATATTTCTTTGCTGCATGAGAAACATCTGATATTAAATTTAGCTTAAACTATAGCTTAACTATAGGGAAAGTTTAAACTATAGGGACTTAAAATATAGTTCCAATGAAATCCTGTAGTAAATTTAGGCGATATTGAGGAATTTTTTTGATGGGACTTTAAAGTCCTGGATACAAAGGGTTAAATTTCACCTAGTAAAGGAAAGAGTTTATTCTAAAAAATAGATTGTTTTGTTTTATTCAAGCTTTATTTTAGGGATGAATAAATTCTGGAAAATTATCTGTTATTCAAGTTTTTTTTTTTTTTTTTTTCTGCAAATGGAAGAACTATCTCCTTATATTATTATCATGAAAAACGGTAGTTTTTCGGAGTGACGCAACAAAGCTCAAACAAAGCTTAGCGACAATACTATATATACAGATAACTTAACATGAAATGAATTTACAAACGCCGACATTTAAAATCTAAGAAAATAGGAGCTATTTTGATCTGATTTTTTTCATATACTATACACAAATATTTAAAATAATAATGATAATAATAATATTTTCTCTGTAAATGATCTCAAGAATTTTGTGTGTTTAATTTTTTTTTATGTATTATTTGAATCTATGAATGAATATCGCATAAACCGTGTATACCACGGATAAAAATTGATTTATTTATTTATTCTCAAAACATTGTTGCAGTTGTAATGCAATTTTTTCTGTTAAATCATCTTTTCTTCTTTATTTTATTCTTTTCAAAATCTCGCATGTTAAGCATACATAAAATTTTATTTTCTTTATCTCAATACATTATTGTAGCTACGACATTGATTTCCAGCTTTACGCCTGTGAAACCAAGACTGTTAAGAAGATGTGTGAAAACTTTTTTAACTTCTCTAATAACTGTCTTATCATTACAATTGGTAAATGTAAATTACCATTACGAGTTTCAAAGTGAACTTGCCATTTTTGGCAAGTTCTAGATGGATGCCATAAACGACTTTTGTTTTTTTTTTCGACGAAAAAAAAACAAAAACAAAAAATAATAATAATAATAAAGCATAAAGAAAAAGAGAGAAGAAAGAAAAAGAATAACGCAATTTGTAAAACCTAGCATCATAAGTATTTGAGCACCTATATCTCTAATCACCACTTTGTAAGAGAGGAATAAAAAAAAAAAAAAAACATTTAGGTTATTGAATACGAAAGGATAACCCAAAAAAAGAAAAAGAAAATAAAGAAAGAAAATAATAAGTCAATACCCCTACCCCTCCTTTTCGTCTCGCGTTAATATTTTATTTACAATCCATCATTCTGAGAGTGGATGGAGAGAAAAAAATATATAAAAATAAAATAAATACTGTTCATTAGGACGCCATTAATGGGAAAATCGCAATCCAAGAAAAAATAACTACAACTTCTACCTACCTGCTAATGCCAAACAAAAGGTAGTTCGGGGGGATACCGGGAGGCGATTTTTTTTGGGCGCTATGCGGGCTGTTCACGGGGGAGGGGCACAGACTATCACGTTATGAAAGAGCAGGTGGTTGAGCAAGAAGAGGAGGGGGGGGGGGGGGTAGAGGGGGTCTTAAACCAATGATTTGAGGTTATAATTAGGGCTGGTTGTGCCCCAGGCTTCTTTGTTTTAGAGTAGAAAAATGGACATTCAATATGATTAGGGTTCCAGATCCGGAGGTACTTATTTTGATAACTGCATCAGAGTTTTTCTTTTTTTTAAATTATTATCTTCACGATTCGGTTCCTCGGCAGCGTTGTGTGGCGTTTTGTCATTGAGACGGTGGCAACAGTAGGGAAATGACTTTTCGTTCATGTTTATCGTTCGTTTCGTTCATGTTGTATTTAGTTCTTCCTGTTTAGTTAACGGATCGGGTTAAGTTTTTCATTAAATTTTTTAAAGTGTATTTAATTGTTGTTACAGGTCGGCCTAGTGGTTGATATTTCCAAATGAACCTATTTTCAAATGAGTCATATTTCCTAAATCAAAAACAGTGGCCAAATGTCGAGATAAATAGCAGTATCCGCCCCCACTTTTTAAATATAAAACAAAATTTAACCTCCCCCCCCTCCTAAAATAATGATAATTGTGTTGTGAAATGACACTTAAATTTAATTATTTATAAAAATTAACTTCGGCGCAAAATCATCGAAATCGTCGATGTATATCGAAGGGATAAGTACCCCTAATTTATTAATTATTTTTATTTTTATTTATTTTATTTTATTTTATTTTTTTATTTTTTTACTCTATCTGATTACGATCCCGATAACAGAAAAGTGCCGTAATTTCTCTATTTTTGAATTTATTATTAACACGGAGAACTATTAGTCTCAGTCTACGGATAAACCGTTGTCGCCAGTTTTACGATGGTTAGACATTTATCGAAATCGAAAAATTATCGAAAAACTTATAATTGAATAACTTCAAAGCGATGTTATAATTTGAAAAAAAAAAACTAATTAGTCCTCCGTACTAAATTAAATTTTGCTTCTGCCAGAATTTCTTTTTTCTTTTTTTGGGTGACGGACTAAACAATTGATTGTTTTCTTGTCAAATTTTTTAACACGCTTTTATTAGCTTTACCTGTATGTATGTTTGTAACCGCTCTGGGAGCAAACAAAAAATCTATATTGTAAAAAAAGACTTTCCCTGCGTGAACGCTATGGCTGTGAGGTAAAGCTCCGGGCTACGAACCTAAAAGTCTAACGTTCGAGTTCAAGCCCAGTCAGGGAGATTTTTTAAAAATGGTTTTCGTTTAATTCTAAATTATTTATTTCTCATTCCTTCATTATGTTATTTACATAAGAATTCTTGCTAGTGTTCGGACACTTTTGTTACCGACTATACATTCTTGCAATAAAAGCGCGTTCTTCAATTTTTTTTTTAAGTATAAATTTATATTACTAAATGTTAATTTATCTCAATAAATCTTGGTGTGCTGGTCTACCTGTATGTCTTTCTTATAAATAATACAAAATTTTTAGTTTAAGAAAAATAATTCGCACTTAATGAGGTAAAAACGTATCGCGAAAGACATGACAAAGAAGAAGAGACATGCTTTCACTAACTTATTATAGTTCAATTGTTCTAAACTAAAAAGTCATTTTAATTTATACAAACAAGACTTTCATCTGATATTTAAATTTAAAAAAAGTTTGAAATTTTTAATAAATAAATATATAAAAAATAGGTTAATAGCGTAATAGACCAAACATGTTTTTGCTTATTTAATTTTAATTTTCGTTTTTTAATTAATTAAAAAAAAAAATGCAATATTTTATTGGATAGGTTTCATGTGTTTTCTATCAGGAAAATTTAAAAATAATTGCATTAGGTGAGCAGTAAAAATAGAGTCTTCTCGTCCACTTTTGAATGAAATTAAACCCAATATTTTTTAAATATTAAATATTTTATCATTCATATTATTTTCAATGTTGTTAATTTTTTGTTGTTTAATACATCATTTTAGCTATTTTAAACAAAGTTGAAAAATGTGTTTATGACTTCGGTTTGTCTCTCTGTCCGTCCGCCTGGTCACAGCATAAAATAGATTACATTTATCTTTTCTGGTAGACAAATCTTGTAACATCACCAGAGATTATATTTATTCAAACTTGGTTAAAAGTTGAAAAGTCGTTACCAATCTAGCGTTTTATCGAGTCTTTACTCAGATGATAGTAAAGTGTAAAAAAATTTTGTGCATGAAAAATGGGTTGGTTGATTGGTTGGAGGATTTAAGGCCGATTGACTAGGGTGAATGCCCTCCGTGGGGGGGGGGGGGTCTTTCTAACGGGTCCTAGCCTGTATTTACGCGAGTTTCGGAGGAAACCACGTAAAACTCCGAACGGCTAGGTCGATGAGCGCGACCTGGAATCGAACCCAGCACCTCCCATCTACCAACTTTGAGCGCAGAACCGCTCGGCCGCCCGAAAAAATGGGACTAATATGACCTATTTCCAAACTAGACGGGAAATATTCGACAACTCTAGAACATCCAGCTCTATTTTCCCGCTCTTCGACGTCTTTACCATAACTATTTTTCATGCATTTTTGCATTGGTATTAATTGATTTTCTTGTTTGTATCGCTCTTATAAGTGGGCATGTGTTTGCTTGCTTTCTTTCTTTTTCTTTTTCTTTTTTTTCTCCCCCATGTAAAATTGTTGTGGTTTGTTATTTTTCCAAACATCGACTTTTGAAATATAAAAAAAAAAATTCTATATTTTCACTCTTTTTCAACGTCATTGGGTCGTTAAAATTTTAAAGGGAAAAAATAATTCCTGCTTTAATGGATTAATTCACAACTCGTTACTAAAAAATCTGGAGTGACTCCACTCGAATTTCCGAACATTGAGTAACTAACAGTTTTGTAGATAAAATAAAGAAAGAGGAATTGCTAAACAAACAAAAGAGAGAAAACCATAATAGAGTGTTTTTGTCTCCATATATCACACGAGGTTTTATTTAACGCTATACTGAACTTTGAGCCCTTAGATCATAATGATAAAGAATTTTTCGTTGTGTCCCTGTAAAAATCTATTAATGCTAGATTCACCAAAATGCTTATAGTGAGTGCAACAGTGATTTATAATATTCATACAAATTTTCAGCTCAATTGAATAAGGCGTTTAGATGCTATCGCACTTTTAAAAATTTGGTCTCATAGGCCATAATGATAAAGAATTTTTCTTTGTGTCCCTGTAAAAAAAACTGTAAGTGCTAGATTCACCAAAATCTATACAGTTGGTGCAAATGCGACCTATAACATGTGTACAATTTTTTTGCTCAGATTAATAAGGCGTTTAGACGCTATCACACTTTTAAAAATTTGGCCCCATAGGCCTTAATGATAAAGAATTTTTCTTTGTGTCCCTGTAAAAAAACTATGAGTGCTAGATTCACCAAAATCTATAGGGTTCGTACTATGGTGACTTACAATATACGTACCAACTTTCAGCTTATTCGAACAAAGCGTTTAGACGCTAGCGTGTTCACTCACAGACATACACACATTACACACACACACACATACATACATCATCTCAACAATAGTGGAAACGGACTCAAGGGACCTCGAAACGTATAGAAACATCAAAATCTGATATTCGGATTTTTGACATGATTACAATACTTTCCTCACTATAGTGTTCGGAAAGTAAAAAACATTTTCGATAAAGATCTATTGGTCTGTCCTATCTATATAAATAAAATCAGATTTTTGTCTTTAAATTTGTTAGAATCAAAAAATTTCGCGATATCTTCACACGTTTCACACACCATGAAAGCCGAAAATGACTTTAGACAATTTTCTGTGTGTGCGTGTGTGCCGTTGTGTCTGTATGTCTGTAAAGTTATTTTTGTCCGGGTATCGCGCGAGAATGTCTGAACGGAATTCAACGACACTTGGCAAGGATTTAGGTCTGTACCCAACTTAAAATTATATGTACTGAAAATTTCAAAATTTTGATTAGATTTAGAGATAGGGTAAAAAACGCCTGTGCATCGCTTTTTTTCTCAGACGATTCCTCATAGACATAGGGTTAATAATTTTATTTAGAATTTTTTTCAAACTAAATATTCATCGCTTGTTTTTTTTTTTTTTTTTTTTTTTTGTATATTTACACCTTTTGAGGATTCCTGAATACCGAGGTCAAGTTTTTAACGTTTGATCTATGTCTGTGTCTCTTAGAAAAAATTGAAAACAAATAATTTCAGGCGATCCAAATGTTGGATTTTGAAGTTAATATGTTTGTTACTAGAAAAGTTTGATCAAGGAATGCTGTGTATGAAAGTTGTCTGAATAATTTTAAATAAACTTTCGAACAGATTTGAATCCTATATAAAGTAGGTACAATAATGGAACGAGGGGTAGAGGGGGGAGTGGCTACCCCCCTTTACACAGAATTATTTGTCAAATAAAGCTGTTCCCAAGCCTTATTTGAATTGTTTTAAGATAGGTTTACATAACAGTACTCGTTATCTTACCCCTCACGCTCCAATATGTATTGATAATAATAAATTTCAGAGTAATAAAAAGTAGTGACAGACCAGATCATTTTAATTATTATTATCGTTTCATATTACGTACCTGTATACAAAGTTTGTTATATTGACTAACTCCTTATTGTAATCAGCATCCATTTAAGTCAAGTCCAGCTCAATATCAATTTGGGTTAAATTCCGTCCATTCCTTCGTGAGATACAGCATCCACAACATTTTTTAATCACACACACATAAGACAGACAGACATTTTCTGAAAATGTGTTTAGAACATCTCAAAATGTGTCCCTTTATCGAAAACTGGAGGCCTAGAATTTATATTAATCCAATATATATATTGAATATAGAATACAGCAAAAAAAGTGTATTTTTTATGAACGATTGAAGTCCGGAAAAAAAAAAAGCAACTCAAGTAGCTAAACGTAATCGTATATCATTCTCTATTATGAAGAGAGAGAAAAGCAGCAAGCAATAACGACGGGAGCGCAGGGCGGGGGGGGGGATTTAATCCCCTCCCCCTCTTGCGAACGAGCTGCGTTAAAATGGAAATTGCAGGTTACGTCGCCACTATTACGACTATTTTTCATCTGTCTATTTACCTTATCCGAGGGTGCTTATTGACTTAGGCCTAACTACAACTGTTCGTTTTCTTATGTCCCCCTCCCCCCCTCTTCATCCCAAATCTTGTTTCTCCTTCCGGGGGTATGAGGCGAACTTGTCAGAAAACCAATTAAGTGTTCTGGGCGATTTCTCCACACCTCGCCTCTCGTTGAGCGAGTTGATTTTGTTATTTTACACTTAGCTTTTCTTTCTTTCTTTTTTTCTTTATTATTTGGGTATTTCTTTTCTGAATGTCGTATAAGCTGCGTTTAAAATTTACGTTTCATGGGAGAATTGGTTCGAATGAATGGCAACGACGTCAAATTATCCTAATATAACGGATTTAATACGAATACGCGTGCACAGGGTCTGACTACTGCATTGACACCCGGAATCCTGCAATCGAGTGGTTCTGCGCTCAAAGCTGGTAGATGGGAGCTGCCGGGTTCGATTCCAGGTCGCCCTCATCGATCTGGCCGTTCGGAGTTTTCCGTGGTTTTATCCGAAACTCGCGTAAATACGGAGTAAGACCCCTTAGAAAGAGCCCTCGGAGGACATTCCACCTATAGGCCTAGGACCCGAGCGTAGTCAATCGGCTTTAAACCCTACAACCAAACCAACTCGGGGATCCTTCCCTAGTGAAGGTGTAGCCAAGGGGGGGATAATTTGAAATCCCCCCCTTTTAAAAAAAAGTAAATAAATAAAAAATAAATAAATACTTTAAATTTTGTCGAAAATTTTTGAGTTAAATTACATTTTTAACACTTAACATTATGTACATATGTACTATAGTTTGTTATGCTACTGACACACACACGGTGTTGAATTTTAATTCGAAATGAGCATCCAGAGAATAGGTTAACAAAATCTGTTTATTGTTATATATACGTCTCTCGTTTATTCGTTTTTCACATTTGACATTTATACGTCTTTTTACACAAGTCCCGATTCATTCCTATTCATTTTAATGCAAAAATATTTCGTTTACACGCCGCTCAATATCGGTGTTATACGTCTTTTCTTCTTTTTTAAAATTATCAAATTTTTTCGACCGGTTATTATTTTTCCATATTTCAATCTTTTTCTGAATTGTTGTTTCTGTTCCGTTTGTTATTTAAAATCTTAAAATGTTCCTTGAAAGATAAAATTAAAATTTTAAAAGAAATTGACAAGAGTAAGGGTTTAACAAAAGCAAAACTGGCAAAAAAGAAAAAAAATCTCTGGAGTGACTCCACTCGACTTTCCGAACATTGAGTCATTAACAGTTTTGTAGATAAAGTAAAGAAAGAGGAGTTGTTAAAGAAACAAAAGAGAGAAAAACATAATAGAGTGTTGGAGTATTTTTCTCCCTGTATTACACGATGTTTTATTGAACGCTACTGAACTTTGAGTCCAATGATAAAAAAATTTTCGTTGTGTCCCTGTAAAAACCTATAAACGCTAGATTCACCAAAATGCTTATAGTGAGTGCAACAGTGATTTATAATAATCATATAAATTTTCAGCTCCATTGAATAAGGCGTTTAGATGCTATCGCACTTTTTAAAATTGGGTCCCATAGGCCATAATGATAAAGAATTTTTCTTTGTGTCCCTGTAAAAAAACTGTAAGTGCTAGATTCACCAAAATCAATAGGGTTCGTACTACGGTGAATTACAACATACGTACCAACTTTCAGTTCATTCGAACAAAGCGTTTAGACGCTAATGTGTTCACTCACACACATACACACACACACACACACACACAAACACACACACATCATCGTAAAAATAGTGAAAACGGACTCGGGGGACCATTATACGTTTTTTCGTTTATTAGGTTTCTTTTACGTCAGTCCCTTGAAAGACGTATAAACGGTGATTTACTGTATTAACAAAATATTTCTTTTTAACTTCACATTAACATTTGTAGATTTGTAAGAAAAGCAAAATACTTTTGTTATAGTTGCAACAAAAACTATTTTGTTAATCTAACCAAAATTTTTATTGGAACACATTTAAACAGACGTTCTTGTCACACACACCCAATTTTTGTTGATTCATCAAACTGAGTGAAAATTTCTCCTACTAAAACGAAGAACAAAAATCCGAAAACATTTTAACTGAATGAAACATTTTATTTTTGGAAAATCACACATAAAAAAAAAAAAAAAAAAAATCAGAATATAAATCGTGTAACGCATTCGCTATAAAAAAGAAAAAGAAAAAAGGAGGAGGAACGAAAACACAGTAAAAAATGGCTTTTAAACACGTTTTTCACCCCTCAAAATGAAGTTTTTTATGTATATCGTTACAACGAATTAAATCTTTTCCCTGCATCAGTCGTTCTATTGCAGTGAAAGTAATTTTACAGGCAAATAAGTGAAAAAGAGGCAGTTCATTCATTTTCAGTGAAGTCAGCCTTGGCGACAAACTTGGCGATTTGGCCACCAAATTTGCTAAAAAGTAGTAGTTTAAGGTTCCTGAAGTTTCGAAGGTCTACAATGAATAGCAGCCGAGATCTAGAACTTTCCATGGGATTCTGGATAGAACTACCGCCAAAACCCATTGCCGAAATTTATAAATGGCAGTGAGCCGACTTTTGCTGATGTGTGTTGTCAATGCGATTCAGAGTCGTCCAGAGACCTATCCTGGACGATTGTACTTTGGAGATAGTGCTCACTGAACTTTGTTCGTGAGCTTGCGGAGATGGCTGTTCGGTAGTATTTGATGTTGTTTGCTTTACTCTCATAGAAAAAGTGACTGTTTTCCAGAACATTCGCTGCAAATAAAAGGGTCTTAAAGTAAGACATAAAAACAACTGAAACGGTATTTAAGACACGTAAATGTCTTAAAATGTACCATAGACGTTATAGATATTTTAATTTAAGACAGAAATATGTCTGAAATATCAATTCTGACACAAAAATGTCTGAAACACGTAAATACGCGAATTTTCAGACAGCAAAACGCGTTTGAATTTTCAGACACTTTAGAAATCCAGACACTTGCATTACTTAGAAATTTTTTCATACGGAATCTACTTTAAGAAAAATGCTTATCCTACTTCTTTCCACATTCAATAAATATATTATTATTTTATATAATAAGCAGTTAAACTACTTAAATTATGGTAGCTCTATGAAATTATATTTTTATGGAATAATACTCTAGGGATGTGAATGATATTTGCATGCTATTATCTTTAACACAATTCATAAACAACATATTTAGACACAAAGCTTATTTTGTTCAAAAAAAAAAAAAAAATCTTTGTCTTTAAAGCTTTCTTATATTAGAAGAAAAAGTGTGAAAACGGATGTAGCAAGTAATTTGTATTGTAGAGGAGAAAGCGAATTTATAAGTGAACAATCATGAATAATTTGTGCATATTTTTTTTTTTCTTTCTGCCTTCTTCTTCTTATTCATTTAAAAACTTTTTTCTTTCACAAATTCACCTACATCTAAATGTAAAACTACAAATTTTCCTGTATTCATGATTACTGTTCGTTTTTATTTAAATATCACTTTAACGAAAGAAATCGTTATCATCGAGGGATGAAACCTTCATCTACTTGTTATGCATTCTTAAAAAATTCTGGCCCTCTAAATATGAAATTTAAAATAATGATATTTATTAAGTTTAAGATACCATACTATCAATAGTTTTATGGCAAAAAAATAGAAATAAAACGTAACACTGCGATTAGTTTCATGAATACTGCAGTATATTATATCATAAAAACACGTTTTACTGCATTCGACGGTAGTGTGATTGGTAAATGCTTCACTCTGACGATGCCTGTCTCGAGGTTTCAGTTTCTTTAGCCAGTGTGAGTTCGAATCCCAACGCCGGAAAATGGGACTTTTTTTCTTTCTTTTTTTAAATAAATATTTCATTAATGCTATAAACAATTCTAAAATATATTTTTAACAGAAAAACATAATCGCACGCCATACTTATTGATTTATATATTTATTAAAAAGTCTTAAAAACGGTAGTATTTTTAAGCCTAACATGGCGGTGTTTTTAAGCCTAAAACATGGCGGCGTTTTAAGACACTTGCAATATCTTAATTTCTGATGCAAAAAGGTGTCTTAAAAAGTAAGACTTTTTTTTCGCTTAAAAAATGACCATCCATTTAAGACACTTTTTAAACTGAATTTAAGACATTTACGTTTACAGTGTTCGTCGAATAATGACTTTCACAGTACGAGTGACAGATTCATGGGACTGCTACTACAACATTCGATGAAATTACAGTACTATTGGATTGTTTCGAAAACATTCGTTGTAATCACAGTTTCGAGAAGTTGCGTTGACTAAAAAGCATTCATCGACTATATAACCTGCCTGTTTCTTTACGAACTATTTTCTCACACAAGAAAATCAACAAGATTTTTGCAACACTATATAGGAGGTCACCCTGTAGTACTAGCTTAACATAGCTTGCTACAGACTAAAACCTTGCCTTTTTTTTCAACTCACTGTAGAGATGGTGATCCCCAAAGCAATATTTCTGCATTTTTTTTTTTTTTTTTTTTTTTTTTTTTTTTTTAAGTTCCTTCTTCGTAATATTCAATAAAGTTCTTTTTTTCATTTATATACTAAAATTTAATACATGTTTTTATTATAGTTATTTGATTATATATTTTGGGCTGTTCTGGATTATTGAGGCAATTTAATCGTTTATTTTTGCGTTCTACTTCTTTTTATTACTTTATGGATAGTATATACTATGGCGTATATAATTGTAAATATAAAATGTAAATGTGAAACATAATAAAATTTAGTATACAAGCGATACATTATTAATGTCAATAAATGTTACGAAAAACTTGTCAGCTTTCTTGTGTGAGAAAGTAGTTTGTAAAAAAGGCAGCCAGGTTCTAGTCGATAAATGTTCTTTATTCAGCGTAGCTTCTCGAATCAGTACAACAAAACTGTGATTATAAGGAATATTCCTGAAACAGCCCAATGTTAATTTATCGAATATTCCGGTAGCAGTCCAATGAACCTGTCACTCAGAAACCTGGACGGCCAAGCTTTACGGGTTGGATGCTTGTCCTCCGGGGCGAAAAATCGCCAGATCACTGCATGGTAGCTGTCCACGACCAGATAGTTGTCTGGTCGCTACATAGAATGAGCTGTGTCCGATGGCTCGTTCAGACTTCAATCATCATCCATGGAAGACTGCAGGCTCCTTCATCAACAGCAACAAGGTGACATCTATGGCACGGGTCAGGAATGGCGGGGTTGCTACTTCTGCTTCTTGGACACAAATGCTCGACTGGCACACCACACCTCCAGATTGCACAAGGCGGAGACGCACAGACACGCTCCTGGATGCAAAATATTTTTGAATATGTACACAACTAGCTTTGGAGCCAAACACAGGGGGAAAACAGGTTTTTGAATTTTGGAAGGGGGACGAAGCGCATGGGGAACCGTAATAAATAATTGTGTACTGAGAGTTTCACCGAAAGAGGAGGCCTATGAAACGAAGGGGGGAGGGGGGCTAGAAACCTAAAATGCTGAACGACGAACAAACAATGAGCTAATTAAGTGCTGAAAAAAAAAAAAATTAAGAGTCTCGTACTGCAAAAATCACTTACAAAATTTTCGAAACAATCCTCGAAAACAGTCACTTGTTTCACAGGACTTTAGTTTGTAGAAGAAGTCTGTGCAAATAACATCAAATACTCCAGGGCAGAAATGTTTGCTAACGCAATGGATGCAGGAAAAAGACTTAATCCGTTGGAACAATATTGTTGTTGTTGTAGTTGGTTTAACCAATATTCTTTGTTGGTGGTTTTAACCTTCCCTACCTGTCACCACGAATTATTTCTTTGGCGAACCTGTACAATTTTAATTGAAACTATAGCTATTTTATCCACCCAATATCTTATGTTGTTCTTTCTTGTCAGACGATCCTGAACTCGATGCACAAATATCAGCCTAGGTTCCACCTGGTGAGGGCGAACGACATCCTGAAGCTCCCCTACTCCACCTTCAGGACCTATGTCTTCAAGGAGACGGAGTTCATCGCCGTTACCGCCTACCAGAACGAAAAGGTAAAACATTTTTTGACATTTTTGGGCATATTAATATGTTTATTTATTCATCGGTGAGGATATTCACGACTCTCACAGTTTTATCCTCAGACTGTTTCAGGAGGGTGCTGCGGCCTGCCGGATCTTTTGGTGAAGAAACGATACCCTTCTTGCACCTCATCTAGTTTTAAAAAAAAAGAAAAAGAAAAAAAAAGCTCTATTCTTGCACCTTATCAAGAAAAAAAAAAAAAAAAAAAAAAAAAAAAATCACGCTACAAACTTAAGAATAATGACATACTGAAGAAAAATACAGGGTGATCCAAAAGCCAGAGAAAAAATATTATTCAAAAAGTATTGACCGTAGTACTATGCAGTTTTCACAGAAATGCTTAGAAAAACATGGGATTTATTAAGATAAGAAAAGATTAAAATATCAGTTTAAATATGCTACACCAGGTGTCGCTTTCATTGTAAAATTACTTTTTTACAGTGGTGCAGTAACTTTAACAACGTCGCTAGGATTACAAATGCTCAGTATGACGTCCGACATTCATTATAATGACCGTCAGGCGGCATGAAATCGGAAATTCTGCTAAAAAAAAGGTTCAGAATTTGTAATAGGGCGCCATTGGATCAGGCGTATCTATTTAAAATATGATAGGATACTACGAATACAGCGCGATATGTTAAGGAAAATTGTAATTAATATTTTTCTTATATATATATATATATATTAAAAAAAAAAAAAAAAAAAAAACTCATGTTTTTCTGTACATTACCCGGTATATATATAAAGTAATACTATTGTGAATGACCATCAATATTTATTTATTTATTCCACCAAAAAGTAAGCGAAAGTAAAGAAAGTTTAAATTAAAAAAGTATTCATTACATGCATACTTATAACTGAATTTTGAAAAGAGGAGTGTGGATTTTAAATGTTATATATGACCTTAAGAATACAAACTGACCTCAAAATTCTAAAAAGTGCTTTTTTTACAAGCAATGCCCTGCCATTTTTTTTAAACCCAGGGAAAACTCTGTAACTATTGTGAACAAATAAGTCTTCCCAGCATATGTCTAGTGTGTGTGTGTGGGGGGGGGGGGGGTGTTTATAATCATAACTCCCACACTGGCAAAATGTAAGTTTGAAATCAACAAAACTCGGAGGAACCATGTCAAAGAAAAACACTAATAATTAACCACCCTGCTACCCTTTCCCCAAACTATCCGTATTTATTGGAAAAAATGAACATTATGATATTGTTAAAGAAGTAAAGTACAATGATTTGTTGCTCGAAAACAGTTTATTTGACGTATACGAAGCATTTCACATCGTCACAATAATACAAAAACTAATTTTTTCCATTTTGTTAGAGACATTTTAATTAATAGAATGATAGCCAAATTCGGTGTAATTTATAAATTTGTACTCATTATATATAAAATAATTTTACACAAGTATGTCTCATAACGTTGATTTATTCGAATGTCACACGCATCAGCTTAATAACAGTCGAAAATAATTAAATTATCTTCGAACGTATAACAATATAACAAAATCTCATAGTCGGGTATTTTCATAATTACAATACTACCTTTACGTGGAGTCGTTGAAAGACTATGATTACAAAACTACCTTAAATAGTTCTTCGGCAATCGCACATTGCGTAGCTCCAGCGGGATGTAAAACCTACACAATCTCGACCTTACGTAGTACAGATTCGGAAATGAAATAGGAAAATTTTATCTCGTTGCAAGGCATCGTTTTATAACACAATTCTGATATGAATATTCATTTTTCGAGCAACACTACTCGCGTCCTAATTCATCCGCTAATTTGCGACGAACTCGCAGTTTGCAGACGCTGGGGATTGCAGCAAGCGGCGCAACGAAATAATTTCCGACATTTAACGGGTTTTCTCCCTTCCCAATTAGCAGAAGAACCGATAATGAGAGCGGCGTTTGTTAACAGGGGTAGAGAGGGAATTATTTTTATATTTCCTGGAGAACCAAAAAACGAATAATAATAATAACAATAATAACGCCCGGCAAGTGTTTGCTTCGTTACGAATTCGGTTATGCTGATAGAGACGTTTCGTTGCGTTACTTGCTAAAGGCGGAGAAATTTACAATTCAGGCAGAATCTTAATAACTGTAACTGTTAATAGCTATGAAATGACGTCAGAAAGGAGAAAATTTGGACTCAAGAAACAGGCTGAACACATTAAGATGTTGACTTCGTTTTATGCGAAATTATCCATTAGGTGCATTAAAAACGAACACTGGATCCAGCGGGTATATTTGTTCCGATAAAATACTGACGACTATTGCAATTAAAAAGCCGAACATTAATTAACAGGGGATATGTCTTAAATGAGGAATTGAGTCATTAGTCAAGAAATCTGTTAATGAATTTTCGAATTTCGTACTTTGAATTCGGGCGACAGGGAGAAATTAATTTCGATAATTGCAGGATGTGTTAGGTTTCGTTTTCTGTGAAGATGAATTAAAATATACGATCTCTGTTTCTCCTCAATTTATTCAATTATGTAATACGATTTTTATTTTCATTTAGTTATTTATTTTCACCGAATAGACGCGAATGGAAAATAGCATGAATAAAAGCGAAATAAAAAATTGAATTACAAGCTATTTCATATTACTTTTCTTAGAGCTTAAATTTAAATTTTTAATATTTTCGATTTACGAGCACGTTGCACTTTGACTTATAAAGGACATTACCTAATCCTGTTGACGGCAAAGGTCCGTGTTATTCTAAGGGGAAATTTGTTTTTCCCACAATTACTAATTCATCGAAGAATTTTTTTTTTTTTTCCTTTTTTATATTTTAATTGCCTAGATAAAGCAGAGTGAGGATAATACTGTGACAGAACGTCATTGGTCAAGACCGACCACCAGTCGCCAGGGGCGATTTTGAAACAAGTATTGTAGGTTTAACAATGAGGCCTTTGAATGTGTCGAAAAAAACATCTTTACCTCCAGATATTTAAAAAAATTTGAAATTTATGTTTCCATAAATAGTACGTTAAGAAAGACTAACTGTAATATCTGAAAACATATTTGACTGAATAATGTTGAGTATTACTTTGTTTTATTCAGTTTACTAATTGACGTGATTTTCTAGCCTGTTTCATGTCTTTTAAATTGATATAAATTAAAAAAAAAAAAAAAAAAAAAAAAAACACTCCATGACTATATTAGGCACCCTAGAATACTAGTATCTGTATACCTAGTATACAAATTTTGCCGTTCCGATCTTTTTCGTTATATACGAAACCGATTGTACTGAAAAAAGGCTCTTTTCATCTTACTCAAGGGAGTGGGATCTTTTATAGAAGTATGTTAAAATGAAAGTTTTCAGACATTTTTCGGGAAATCGAGCAAACGACTGCTGTCGAAAATGTTTTTCATGGAAATTCTTTCATTACACAGAAAACTAGTATGTTGTGGCCACCACAAGACTTTCTTCTATATTTTCCTATACATATTCAATCAGTAACAATATATATTTAAAAAAAAAAAAAAAAAAAATGCGAATTTTTTTTTTCTAAGTTTTTTTCTTTTTTTTTTTTGGTTAAAAGTAAAAAAAAAATCGATAACTTTGTTTTAAATTATCACAGATTTATAGTTCAACCATTCGTTTTAAAGATATTGACGAGATCTTTCGAATGATACCCATCTTCAAAATTTACCCCCCAGGGGGGGAAGCGATGCCCCCCATGCACAAAACTTTTTTCCTAGTTACGTACTACTATTATCAATAATTCATATTAATTTTACAATCACAAGTGTAAAATAACTCTTATTACGCACATTTATACGAATTTTTGTCCTATTCTGCCATGTTAAAAATTTAGATAAAATGCGATCACAGCGCCTCCTGTTGAGCTATTGATCCCCAAATATAATCAGCACCAGTTTATGTCGGGGACCAACTAAATACCAAGTTTGGTAAAATTTCGTTTAAAAAAAATATATATATATATATACGATTTTTTTCCAAGTTTTTTTTTTTTTTTTTTTTTTTGTTAAAAGTAAAAAAAAATCGATAACTTTGTTTTAAATTATCACAGATTTATGGTTCAACCATTCGTTTTAAAGGTATTGACGAGATCTTTCGAATGATACCAATCTTCAAAATTTAAACCCCCCGGGGGGTACTTCCTCCCCAGGGGGGGAACCGATGCCCCCCCATGCACAATTTTTTTTCCTAGTTAACTACTACTATTATCAATAATTCATATTAATTTTACAATCACAAGTTTAAAATAACTCTCATTATGCCCATTTATACAGAATTTTGTCCTATGCTGCCATGTTAAAAATTTTCATAAAATGCGATCACAGCGCCACCTGTTGAGCTATTGATCCCCAAATCTAATGGGCACCAGTTCATGTCAGGGTGCAACTAAATACCAAGTTTGGTTAAATTTCATTCATTGGTTCGTGAGATACAGCGTCCACAAAAAAATGATACAGACACACAGACAGACAGACATTTTCTAAAAACTATCAATTCGTGTTCAGGACATCCCAAAACGTGTAGATCCGTCAAAAAACGGAGGTCGAAAATTTTCGCGAATCCAATACTTTCTCTATATTACATATAGAAGAAAGTAAAAAAGTTGTCAGTTGACAATACAGAATTGACTAACCCAAACAGCTTACTAGAAAACTTGATTAAAAAGCTATTTTAATTAGATTAAATAATTTTCATATAATATTATGATATTCATATGTTTTATAATAGCAGAAATAAAAGTTCTGCCTCTTTTTTTTTAACGGAAAAGAAATTATACATTCACTCCAGAATAAAATTCTTATTTAATTCCATTTATATTAGCATCCAGATGTATTAAAAGAAATGGACTTCAATTAGAAGTTTACTCCGGTGTGGATGTAGGATTTTGTTTTCGTTTAAAGAAAAGGGTGGAACTTTCATCGCTGTATTAAGGAATATCCCGTAACCTATATCAATTTCAAGAGATTCCACGAATATTTACAGGAGTTAGAGCGCAGACACACAGACAAACACTTTTAAACTTCTTTAGTAAGTGTTAGAAACTATGTTGATGCAAATAAAATTTTTACCAGATAGAAATAGTAGATGGAAACCATAAAATTCTTTAAATGCCGTTATTTGAAAAAAAAAAAAAGATTTGGAACTGTATTTAAAATTTTTCATCGGCATTTAGTATATAGGGTAGGTGCTCCAGTGATTGGCATGCTCCAGTCATTGACATCTATCCCGAAATAATTAATAAATAAGAAAAATAATAAAATAATATATTTTACATTTAAGAATTTTAACATTTTACGTCAAGCACTGCAGCATAGGGTGCTAATAACTGGTAAAATGAAAAACTGGCAGTGTCAATGACTGGAACATTCAGTGGGTGTCCAATAAAAATTCATAAAGAAAAATAATTGTTATCAAATGTATATATTTTAACATATATGTAGTTCTGGATGACTTTCATGCCCTATGTATTAACCTAAGATTTCTAAAAATATTTTCTGATGACTATAACATTAAAAACATCAGAGATTGCTCTTAAAGTGTCAATTACTGGTCACCCTAAATCATATTAATAAATTTGATTTCTAAAACTTCTGTCTCTATTTTAATGCTATAAAATCTGCTTGGGAGCGTCATTACATTTCCAAACTATTTTGATGGACGTCTGTCGCCGAATGAAGTGAAGAGAAATCACGTTTTACCCCGCGATGGTCAGTCTGTAACCTTATTATTATAGAGTTGCATTACGACTTTTGATCTTAGTTGAATAGCTACAGTTAATAAAATCTCTCTTTCTTCTTTACTGTATTTCTAGACTGGCAACAACTCTATTGTGTTCTTTTATTCTGTTTTTGGAATAAGCATGCATAAATAATGAAATGTTATTTTCTCTGGAAAAATGAAATTAAAATTATTTCATTATATATCATTTTAATATCATAATTATAATAATTCGACTAGTATTTCTTTTACGGAAATAATGTTATTCGATTCGAAAACATTTAAGTAATGGTTTTTATGGCATCTCTTGATGGTTTACGTTCGTTACTGATTGTGTTTTGTTTTTTAGATCACAAGGTTAAAGATCGACAACAATCCTTTCGCCAAAGGATTCAGGGACACGGGAGCTGCGAGAAAAGACAAGAGGTAATTTCTTTCTTTCTTTATGTTGTGTTAAGCGTTTTTTGGAAAATTTGTCCCTGGAAATAGGTCTTTGCTTGTATATCCCCTGATAATTAGTCAAAATTTTTAAATTTCAAAGACATCATTTCTCTTTGAAATTTAAACCTACTAAAATTTTTAACCTACTTCCGATTTTACCATGTTTTTATTAACTCGCTTTCTTATTTGTTTTTACAGTACAAATTTTGCAATCGATTTTTAACTAACTTCCCGTCTAGCTTGACATTTGAAACTTTTAAAATAGCTCAGAACACAATCACATTGCATTCTTCTAATACTTTTATTCAATTAATAAATGTTTTTATTATTGTTATTATTAATTAATAAAATGTGAAAATAATAACCTCATAATAACTTTAAAATAAGTCATTTAAGTTTTATTTATAATTTAATTGTTGCCTAAAAATATTTGCGCGTTCATTTTTTTCAGACAGGAAAATAAATGCATTTACTTACATGAACAATAAAAATTTGTAAAAAACTAAATTATGCATCTCACAAAAATGAATGTCATTATTACGTTAAACATTTTATACACATTGATAAAGTGCTAATAGAGTTCTATAGCTATAACTTTCCGCCTAGCTAGACATTCGAAACTTTTAGAATAGCTCAGAACACGATGACAATGCATTCTTTTAGTACTTTCATTCAATTAATATTACACTTTTATTCAATACTTTTCAATTAATATTATACTTTTATTCAATTAATATTATTAAATGTTTGAAAATTTCTTATAATTGCTCTTTTTATAACGCATTGGATCATTTTCTTTCAAGTGGATGGGATAATTCATCAAAAAATATATTTTTTAAGTATTTATTAATAAATAGAATTTTCAAATTTATAGGATTCAACAGAAAATTTAAAAACATGGTATATGAAAAGTTCTTTTTATCTTATAATTATAACTCGCTTAGTACCTAGACTATTCTAAATGAAGTAATCTGATAAGAATGAAGCGTATAATAGGGTTCTAGGAAAATTCGTCCCTGGAAATTAGATTTTTGCTTGTATGTTCCCTGACAATCAGACAGAACTTTCAAACTTTAAAGAAATAATTTCACTGAATTGAATATTTTCAAATATTAATTATTGGGGGGGGGGGGGAATAAAATAAATTTTAGCATTCACTTTAAGTATATAATTTGTATACATATATATATATATATATTCTGTGTATATATATATCTTATACTATTGAGTGAGCAATATTTGTATATATATGTGTACATTTCACTGTTCTCGAAAACGGTAGCTCGGACAGTCACGTGATTTAACACAAAGGTGCCCTCCGAAGGGTCATTGTGCACATCGAAGTCAGATTTTCGAATTTTTGATTAGTTTTCTTTTAATTAATAAAAATATGAAAATAAAACTTCCCATTTCTATAATGACGCAGAATGGAGAATCTTAGGAGAGATCTGATTGGTTTATTTGATTTGCATTGATTTGAGTGTATTTTACATTTAACTACAGCTACGTTATGAGGAATTACGAGAGATTTGATTTTCATTGATTTGAGTGTATTTTACGTTGAACTAGAGCTACGTTATGAGGAATTACGAGAGATTTGATTTAATTTTTAATATTTTAATATTATGCGACTTTTACAGAGAACAAATAACGATTGGCGCCGCAAACGCCCGAAAGCATGTTTTTTGGTAAAAATTTTCATGGTTCTCTAGCCAGCTAGTATATATATATGTATTCTGATTATGTAAATATTTTATTTAAGAATTTAAATGATTATTATACCTAAGTATGCAGAACTATTAGAACTATTTCGAATTTTACAATTTGATACTTAAAATATTCTAATTGAAGTATTCTGATAAATATAAAGGGTGTAAAATAGTTCTAAGAAGATTCCATCTTAGAAAAAATAGTCACACAGTAAATTTTTCTCTTAATTGATTGTGAAAACATGTTATTGGTTATTGCTAAACATTTTTGATGACAGAGTCGGGAAAAAAATACGCACCCTACAGCAACCTTGTTACAGCAAACCAACATCGCCAACTTATTACGCTGTTGATTTTTCCATTGTGCTATTCGGGCCGCGGTTGTATGGCCGGTAGAGCGTCCACCTCCTAATTGGAAGATTGCGAGTTCGATACCTGAGCCGGCCGAAGACTTCCATCTACAGCACGTCAAATCCATCGTGTCTGCAATGTCCTCCATGTTCCCAAATTAATGCCTCTGGGGGTTGCTGCAAAAAAGGGACGAGGATCAAAATTTTGATGGCATGTCTCCGGTTTACCACGAGGAGTGAATCCCACACGGTTGTCTGTTTTACGGTCGTAGTTAGAAAGAAATTTGAAGGGGTTCAAACTTTGGTACATAATGTTGAGTATAAAAAAAAATGATGCATATCTCAAAATATTTCGATAAATCTTCAAAATTTCAGGGGAGGGGGAGGGGAGGTTATCCTCGGTCTTGGCCTATTGCCTAAAACGTAGCTTAAGTACGACGTTATAAACCCACTCCACTCCACTCCACACCATTATAATATTCAGTCTTCACATATATAGATACATTTTCAGTTCTTTAAAAACCTTTCCTTATGAGATGTGACTAATTTCTTGTTCTTTATTTTATTTGCTAAGGAGGCAGAGCGGCCTGTTTGGTTCTCACTCGTACCAGGAAGAGTCCCTAACAGCCTCCCCGCCGGACGATGGCAGGGGCGATGAAGCGGACGACAGCAGCGACAACGAAAACGTTGATGTCGATACGCCCATTGACAACGGTAACAAAATTCATTTTTTTTCACTTTTTAAAATTAAACCCTGTTTTTTTTTTTTTTTTTTTTTCTTCTTCTTTTGGAGGGGGGGGGGGAGGTCGAAGCTAAATTATCAGTTGTTTTATACCACAACTGATAAATCATTCTTCATTTCCCTGTGAATTTCCCCACAGTATACAAATATCGCTGGGCTGAACACTTGGAACTGTTGTTCATCTTTCGACTGGTTTGCGGGTGTGCAACACCTCCTGTAATAAAGCCTCCGAACTGAGCTTTACGTCATGGAAAATAGGCAGATTAGATCCAATCTGCACCCTCGCATTATAGGAAGTGTTGATTGGAAGAAGTCCGCCGATCATCCGGGACGTAAAGCTGAATTCGGAGACGTTATTATAGGAGGTGTTGGTGTTTGATCTTCGTTCATCTAGTCTGTACATCAAATGCTCGACTTCGTGCGCAAATCATCGGATTACGAAATTGGAGCAGCCACCCCTTCCGTTGGAGAATGAAAATTGTGATGAAATGTCTCCAGACCATTCTTAAGCATGACCCCCACCCCCCTCCGAACTAAGCAGTTTTAGCGCGATGTGAACCCACTCTTTACTCAACTTACACTGTATTAATGAGTTAATGTATTAATTAGTTTATTTATTTTCACCATGAGTAAAGAGTGGGTAAAGAGTGGGTTGTTTATTAGTTTGAATTTATTTCATAGTTTGTTTATTAGTTTGAATAATTTATTTATTTCATAGTTGTTTATTAGTTTATTATCACTGTATTAATTAGTTTATTTATTTCATAGCTTTAGAACAAAGTTAAATCCGTTCATTAACATATAAAAATTTTTAATCATTTTTTTTCCCCGATTCTCGATGATGATCTAGTATATTGTTTAAAGATTTAATTTAAACTCTACAAAAATATTAAGTGGAGGGGTGTGGGGGGGGGGGGGGTTGGAGGTATCGATACCTAATCAGACAAAAAAATTCTGGAAGATAATCAGGTAAACTTGCTGTTACTCAATGTCACAATAAAATTTTTGAAACTAGATATATTCTTCTCGAATTATAAGATTATTTCTCAAAACGTAAGATATTAAAAAATTCTACGTTGTGGGGAAAAAAAAAAAAAAAAAAAAAAAAAAGCAGATTATCCATGTAAAAATCCTTTATAAGCATATCAAACCTAATGTTTTACATTTGGTGTATTATTTTCTGTCCATTTAAGCACCATCCCTTTACCTCTGCATTACAATCATCCTATTATGTACGTGTTTTTTTAATTAATACGTCTAATTTAAAATTATTTTGATAAATATAACGAACTAGTATGTTGTAGGGCGACTAAGACGCCCGTTCAAAAATAATAGTTTTATTTTATTTATTTCTCACTCTCACTTTAAAATAATTCATTTGCTAGCAAGACCGTGCGAAATTTTCTCACTTTGTTTATCTCTTCCTTACCTTTAAAATTATTATTTTATAGACGTCATTTTTTTTCATATGCATGAGCAAATTTATTTTTATTTTATTTTATTTTTTAAGGGAAAGCATATTTCATTTTCTGTTGAAAAAAAAAAGAAATAAAATGGCAACAATTAAAATTTTAAAATGCATTTTAAAGCTTTTATTTTCTTATTTTAAATAATTTTACAAAATCTAATTATATATTCGTTACAAATAAGGTACCCAATGAAAGGCGTATTTTTTTCTGAATCCGTTGGTTTAAAGCTTATCGATAGGACAATTAGATTTAAATTGACTAAAGTATGAAAATTAGGAGACAGAGTCCAAGGAAATCTCTTAAGCCTAAAGTGTGACAGAATGAGTCACGGATGAGGGTAACTCTATATGCTGATTTTTCAGGTACGACTAAAAAAACTGACACTAATCAAAATAGTTGTAATGAATAGCTCAAAAGAAGCATGGTAAAAAACTCTTTTCTTGTGAATGCTCGTCGTTATTCCATATTATATGTTGTGGCTAAATGTAGTAGGATTCATTTTATTGGAGAAATATTAAAAACTGTTATGTAAATGTATTAGGGATAGGTGCTTCAGTGGCAAAGTGCTCATCTGTGTGCGGACAGGGTTGGCTTGTGAAAAATGCAATTGTTTTATTCTGTCCCTTTCTTTTAGGAATAAAAAATTTGCAGCAGTAAATCGTTCGTTGCCAAGGGAAAGCATTTCCTTGTTAAAAATTTAAGTCAAAAGCTTACTGACACTATAAATGATCACAAAAAAATTTTGTTAACATTACTCTTATAGTATATAGGAAAAAATCTGTTTTTATATGTTTGGGACAGATTTTTCCGAATAACAGGCTTTTCTTCGTGCAACATTCCTGATTTCCGGAACTGAGCGGTCATTTTAATGATATGTTTTTTTTGTATTTAAACTTTAAAATTTCTATCTTGTTTCTTCCCCGAGATGTTTTTTGCACTTAAACAAAAAAAGGCCACGTACGGCAGTGCAAGCATTCATTTTATGGTGTGTGAAGAAGTTTTGAAGTTTAAATATTTATTGCACACCGGTTCTTTAATTTATATTTGGATATATTTTATGGTTACTGACATATTCGAGAGACATTACTGGTAAATTTTAGGGCAACTATTTGCCACAAATTTACCGGGAACGTTACAAATTCTTTCTTTCTTCTTTTTTTTTTTTTTAATCTTTATTTACTCTTTAACTACATTTCTTGCGACCATGGAAGCCTCTGCGCAAGTGCGGATTCAACGAGTCCACTAGTAAAATAGGGGAGACAAGCTTTTCGTTGAGAGAAAATAAGCGATAAGGGAATACCGAATGACTGGATGCTTACTAAATTCAAACCTGTTGGTCAACTTGGAAACTCTCCAAGATTTTCGACTCGTCCTCACTATGCTAGGCGTAGGAAACGTGGTTACACTAGAAACATTGTAACTATCTGCAATACACCACTTTTGCTTAGCTTCAGATTTTCTAACGCCACTTTTTAAAGTTTCAACAAAAGATCCCCAAGAAAAAATAGCCCAAGACAATATTGCCCCTACAAATTATACCGCGGATAAAATAGCCCCTACAAAATAATTCCAGAATAAAATAGCCAGAAGACAATATATAGCTCCAACAAATTAGCCCAGACAAAACAGTCCCGATTCAGGTTCTAAATTGTTCAGCAGAGAATTTTATTTTTCTTGTTTTATTTTTTCATTGCGGAACATAAATGAGTCAATCTGACCGAGAGGGGATTTTGACAGCCTTTTGGTTTTTTGTTACCGAAACATAAGATTACTTGTTGGCATTTACAAATGAAAGCGATTTCACTAATGCCCCAGATTTGGAAAAAGTCTTTTTACTAAAACATAAAATAAAATAACTCTTTTTCGTGTCGCCTCTTCAGATGTACTTCAAAAGTCTATCACGATGAAATTTGCGTGACGGCGACAACAAGCGAGACTCTACGGCTTCGGTCCCATAAAAACTCTGTCACCCTCAGTGGTAATGTTCGGAACTCTTTATTTGTACAACACCCTCGCCCCCTCCTTCGTCATAGTTTTGTGATCGCGACCAATGGCGATATCGTCGCATAATGCCTATTCGACGTATCAGGTGTGGAGTGGTTTTATTATGACATCGCTCCGTAGGCAATTGCGCGATCGCGTGTGGTGCCCATTTGCATAGAACTCGAGCTATTATAACGCCTTTGCGTGAAATATATTCGGAGATGTTGCCGGTGTGACATCAGGTACCAATGCGTGATGGTGTCTTTTTTCTATTACGGGACTGTTTTTGTTTCTTGCGAGATCACGTAACGAGCCTTTTCGGCCATCTATTTTTGATGGGAGTGGAAGCGGCAAAAATTGCAATTTAGTCAAGGAACTGTTTGATTACGCGAGTTTTTCTTCTTCTGCTGAAAAGAATATCGCGTGCGGTTAGTTTTTCTTTTCCACCTTATAGGTTGTATCGCCGAGTGTATATAACAAAGTAGAAATAGGAAAGTTTTCAATTGTTGTTATCGGCAGATTACGATATAAATGGGGTGGTTTTTTTTTTTTTGTTGTTGTTCCTGGACGACGCGTTGAGTTGCACTCGATGCTGTACTTGCAAGCGAATTTAATGGAGATAGGCGTGGAGCTGTGTTTTGCGAATCTTCGGATTGTTGTGTTGTCGCATCGTAATTACGCTTCGATTGAAAATGTGTTTTTTTGTTTGGGGGGAAAACCCTTCACCGTGATCTATTTTTGTGAAGTTGGAAATTTTGAGTGGTGGGGATTGGTACGCATTGTGAGGACAGGTCAATATTAGAAAAGGGGCGATCTGAGGATAAACGTACGAAAGCTGAGCGTGATGCATTTCGATCGCCATTTTCTTTTTTAAATGCATTGTTTAGTACGGGCTACTCAAAATAAATCCAATATAAATTTCAAAGAATGGTTTGGGCGGGCAATTCGCTGAAAGTTTCAAATAAATTTTAAAATTCAACAAACCCTTAAATGTTTTTATATATGTAGCTAAAATAAACAAACGTGTTGTTGAGGGTTGGTAGACCCCCCCCCCCTCCCCAACCACCACACATACACACATAGAAACTTTTGTAAAATGAAACAGTTTTGAACTATGTTGTGTTGCCGCATTGTAATTATGCTTCGATTAAAGTTTTTTATTTTTAGGAAAAACGGTTTAAAGTGATCTGTTTATAAAACTATAGTTTTTGAGTGGTGGAGAACGGTACTCATCGTGAAGCGAACTTAATGATCGTGAAGGCAGGCCAATATCGTTAAAGGGCGCACGAAAACTGAATCTGGTGCATTCGATCGCTATTTTTTTGTTTTCTTCCCCCTCCTCTCTCATTTTAAAACTTGGGCTTGAAAAAAATCACTCACCACATGGTGACACTGAAATGTATTCATTTAAGTATTTCAGTATTAAATACAATTTTTTTTTTCTAAAACCATCTAAATCAGGGCGCGAAATTTCCGCTCGCCAGCTCGCCATTGGCGAGTGCAATTTTTACTGTGGCGAGTAAAAATTTGGTCAAGTTATAGATAGAATTCTTACACGATACGGTGACAGAAAACATTCTTTTTATAGATTTAAATCTGGCAAAATCTTGTGATCGTATAACCTCATATTTAACCTCTCCTTTTTCTCTTCTCGGAGTGCCGTCTGTGTGTGTGCTGTCCGACAATCACCCCAGCCTGGGAAAGGAAAAATGCTTAGTGCATGCATAAAAGTTTTTAATCTCTTCGGCGGTTTCGTTTCTCCCACTCTGATCTCTCCAAGCAGAGTGAGAATAGACGAGGAGAGCAGAGAGCCTATTTGCCCGTCACCCACTATCCGAGAGAAGAGAAACGCGAAAATTTGCCTATGCGATATTGGCTCAGGAAAATGAGCCCGAGCCCTTTTAAAAATACTGCTTATTTTTATTTTGTTAAATAATGACCAAAAAACTGGTCACATTTTCCAGTTTTTCACTAAAACGCCAAGGATTTGCACTTGTAATGATTTGTAAGCAACGATTTTATCGAAAAAGTTATTCTAAAATGGTTATTTCAAATGACAATTATGAACAAGCTGTACACATCGACATTCTGTCTGATTACAAAAATAAAACGGGCAAAAAAGACATTTCTGATGCAAAAAGTTAAATAAATAAATAGGTAAATAAGGAAGCTTAATGTTTCAAAATAAAAAGATTTTCACAGGATATTGTTTGACAAAAAGTTTTTTTTTCTTCTTTTTTCTTTAATGAATCTTTGCATTTATGTTATTAGATATTTTAATCTTTTTCAAATCTCAAATACAATACATTCTAATGTTTTTTAATTATAGATGACTATGAGACATGATGATATACGACACCCTTTTAATATATATAATTTTAGGCATATTTGTACAAGAATTTCAAATAGTTGGGAAAAATACAAAACCCAAAATGCGCAAAGAAAAAAAAAAAAAAAAAAAAAAAAGGCAACCCTAATTTATGGCGAGTAAAAAAAATTTTTGGCGAGTGTAATCTGAGTTGAAATTTCGGACCCTGATCTAAATTAAAATAATAATAATAATAATTTTTAAATGCTACGTGCTAACTAATTAAAAAAAAAAAAAAAAAATCCATCGAATTCACATTATTACAGTTTATTAATATAGTCTAAACATATCTGGGTTAGAGGTCTGCACGGGTCTAAATTTTGAGGCCCGGGCCCGGCCTCACCCGTTTATTTTTTAGTAGTGTACGGACCGGGCCGGACAAAAAACGATAAAATCAGGCCCGACTCGGCCCAGCCCGATTCAAAAATATGCAAAATAACATAAATAAAAATAAATGCATGTTTTTCTATGGAAAAGATTTTTAGTATGTGTTTCTCAGAGGTTTTATATAGCCAAGCCGTAGAATGTTTTTTAACAAAACTGCTTATCTTTTACAAGATAATTATATACAAACAGAAATTCATCATTACAGACGTACAGACGGCACAAAGACAGACAGAAAGTCAAATCAAAAATATTAGCATTCATTCATCAATGAATATAGAAAGGTATTTAAAAGGGTTAATACTACTAAAAATGCCCTTTCAACCATTTGCTCTTATATACCGTAATGTAGCCGAATCTTTCATGTGATCCGGTAAACAAAACTTTAATGCTAATCCAATCCTGTTCAATAGAAAAGATGCTTTTGCACATGCTAAACATGATGCTACTTTCATCCAGTGCACTGGAGAAAAGAAAAAGGAGCCTTAGAGAAAAAGTTACAGCGGAAGAATTTTCATAGCCCTCATACCACCTAAATTCTGCAGACCATAGGACACAAAACCTTATACACAGTAACATATCTAATTTCTTTTGCTTGCACAAGTGCGCAAACTAGTAGTGAGAGACATACTATTTTGAATAGGAAACCATCTGATATTAACTTAAATAAAATACATTATTTTCGTGACATGCTAAAACTATTTGAGGAAAATCAGATCGCGAACAGACAGAAATAAAATTTTATGTGACATACCAGCCTGTAAAATTATGTAAAATAAATGACTGAAGAAATAGTTTATCTTTTTTCTTTTTCGTTGATTAAAGAGGAAACATTGTCGGGCCGGAAAAAATTTCATTCAGGCCCGGTCCGGCCAGAGTATACACAAAAACAAATTGAGCTCGAGCCCGGCCCGGCCCGAGAGCAAATCGAAAAATTCGGCCCGAACCCGGCTCGAGGACAGAATAAAAGAAATATCTTTATGTTTGAATGCTGAAATGTCATGCAAATTTTTAGCATTCAAGCATAAAAATACAGTTAAATATATATATATATATATATATGTTATATTAAAATGGACAGCCACACGTTAACATAATTAACTAAGTGTAGTCAGTGAACCAAGTGGTGGTTTTATTAACTCGAGATGTTACAGCATTCACGAGAAGGTGAGCACTTACATCTTAAAAAACCTAACTTCAGACGAACAACCTAAAAAGTAACAACTAGCAAGTAGCCCCTCGCCTGAGACTGAGTATTGCCTTTCGCGGGAGCGATCACGTGATGGTGAGAGTGCTCTAATTGGATTAGGGGAGTCGTACGATACCAAGGAGGGGGTCAGAATATTCTGGATTATATTTGCATTGCGCAATATAATAAATAGCAGTTTTGTTTCATCGGAAAATAAAATAAAAATACCTTTAAGAATTGAGAACAAGTTAAAGAATTTGTAATGAATGAAATATCTAGAAAATGAATTAATAAATAATTTATTAGGGCGCTATCAGTGGATGAGTGGGAGGTAGAAATATTTAAATTTGAGAAATGAAGCTATCATTTTAAGGGTGCTTTTAATTATATTTCATATAGGGGAGAGTTCCCCAAAACGGAATAGGCGGGCAAAACGGGATATTGAGCCTCGGATCTTGACTGTTGGTGCTACCTCGCGGGAGAAAGGCTAAACTGGTTCCCGACAGCCATGACAGCATTCTCAGTTGATCTCTCAACGCTAGCCACGTGTTTCGCAAAGAAATATTTTTTCATAGTTTTAACGTGAGATTTTTACTTACTTTGTACTTTTTTCGACTGCAGAACAACTATCCTTGTGCTTCTCCGTCCTTCGGAAAAATTCCGGTAAGTACTGTGTTTTGTTCATAGCTCTTTTAACAACAATTTCATGTATTTAAATATTGCTAGTGAGAGACGGTTCAGGGGTCAACCATTTATGTTGTCAAAAGCATCATGGTCGGGCAAAACGGGACACTTTTGGGGTGCCCAAAACGGGATACAATTTTGATGTGTCCCGTTTTACCCGACCATTTCCAAGTAATGAATTAAATACGAATAATCAATTACAACAATTTATTTTAATTTTAAATAATTATGTTTTTGAAATAAAATAATTTACTTTACTTTTGGGGTACAAATAATTGGCCTGAGTTATGTACAAAATTTAGTTATAGGTTAAAACTGTAAGTCAGAAAAATGTTTTGACCAAAAATTTAAGTTTTAAATTAAAAAAAGTTGAGCTTTTTTTTAAAATCTTTTTTAGGGGGCGGTTTATACAAAGATGAACCAGAAAACGTTGTGCGCACTATAATATTATAAAAACATAAGCTAATCACAACTAAACCTTGACCATATTTCCTTTGGCAATGTTTAAAAAGCTAATAATTTATTTTGGTTTCAGAATACAAGATGCCTCGCAATTATCAGCGAACTTCATCTAGAAATAGCTGGGACGAGCAGAGCATGGCAGAGGCTGTTCGAGAAGTTTTAGAAGGGAGGATGGGTTTTCTGAAAGCTGCCCATTCATTTAATGTCCCCAAATCTACACCGGAGAGAAAAGTGAAAAAATCTCGCTTAAATGCTTTGACACCAGAAGTGGCTGCTGTAAAAAAGCTGGGTAGGTTTGAAAACGTCTTTACTGCAGATCAGGAAAAAAAACTAGCTCAACATGTACTGATATTAGAAGAAAGGCTCTTTGGAATTACCCCAACCGACATGAGAATCGTAGCTTTTGAGTTAGCTGAAATTAACAATATTCAGCACTGTTTTAGCACAGTTAAAAAAATGGCGGCTAAGCACTGGTTGTACAATTTTCTTGGAAGAAATGAAACAGTCTGAGAAACCCTGAAGCTACATCGATGGCTAGAGCAAAAGGTTTCAATCGCGTTACCGTGAAAAAGTTTTATGACCTATTGGCCTCTCTCTATGAAAAGTACAAGACTGCTCCCAATGACATTTACAATGTTGATGAGACTGGGATTCTCACAGTTCCTAACAAACCTTCTAAAGTTCTTGCATTGCGAGGGAAAAAGCAAGTGGGAAGTTTGACATCAGGTGAGCGAGGAGTCTTGGTCACAGTAGAAACCTGTGTAAGTGCTGCAGGGAATTATCTTCCTCCCATGTTTGTCTTACCCAGGCAAAGGGAAAACCCAAGGCTAATGGATGATACTCCACCATGCTCTTCCGCGGCATACAACAAGACAGGCTGGATAAACAAGGAATCATTCATTGTGTGGTTCAAGAAATTTGTTCAGATAGCAAATCCGTCCCATGAAAGACCTGTTCTGCTGTTGCTTGATGGTCACTGCAGCCACACTAAAAGTATCGATTTAATAAATCTGGCAAGAGAAAAAAATGTTATCATGCTGACTTTCCCTCCCCACACTACTCATCGGCTTCAGCCATTAGATGTTACAGTTATGTCTCCATTGAGCACCTTCTACGAGCAAGACGTTCGCAAGTGGATGTTCAACCATCCTGGCAGAGGGTTTACTATCTACGAAGTAGGAAAGATGTTCAATGCAGCATTTCAACGAGAAGCTCTTGTCCAAACTGCTGTGAATGGGTTCAGGAAATCAGGCATTTTTCCATATAACCCAGATGTCTTTCCTGAATATCTCTTCGCTCCTTCTCTTCCAACAGATCACCCGTTGCCGGATGCTCAGAACTGGACGTCCCAACAACCATTAAATCTGCAACAAAACGAGGCCAGATTCGACGGATCTTCAAGTTCAGTCATAGCATCTAAGAGTTTGCAGTCATCACAACCACTAAAAACAGTATTGAATGAATCACCTAGTGATGGGAGCACCGATAACACTAGCACAAACGCAGGAAGTATCCAACCGTCCACTTCAACAGGTAACAATGGACTTAGGCTATACTATCGTCCTTCACTGCCATTTTCTATAACACCCAAAGAAATTCTACCTCCACCACGAGTGATTGGACCAAGACCTCAAAATAAACACGATAGGAGAAGAGGGAAAACAGCAATTATAACAGGAAGCCCATACAAACTTGAGTTGGAAGAAGAAGAGCGTGAAAGAAAAGAACGAGAAAGAACTCAAAAGTTGAAAAAAAGGGCTGCCAAAACTAGTCTCTTGAATGTTCCGAAGAGAAAACAAACGAGGCGTAAAAGAAAACCAAGTGGAGATTCAAAACAGGCAGATAAAGTTAGAAGATGTTACTCTGAACCTGAAACAAAACCACAATCATCATTTGCAAAAATCGAAGAAAATGGATCTAACATAAGAAAACCTAAAAAAAAATCACAGTTAGCCAAGGTTGGACGTCGTCGTCTTCAGAAGATGAAGCTGAAAAAGATGAAGCATGTATTTTCTGCAACGCTCTGTATCTTGAATCGAAATCTGGAGAAGACTGGATACAATGCTCGAGCTGCCAGAGATGGGCCCACGAAGCCTATTCCAGAGCAGAAGAAGAAGACGACACTTTTTTTTATGCGATTTCTGTGTTATGTAATTTTTCAAATTTACAATTAAAAAGTTTCTTCCTATAAAAACATAGCCTATTTTCGTTCTAAAAACTAAATCAAAAGTAAAATCACCAAAATCCTAATAACATAAAAAACCTATCCCTTTTTACCCGCCCTTGGTAGGGTAAAACGGGATCGTGTAAGACTTTGTAAAACCAGTATTTTTCACATAAATATTATTGAACAAATGTGACAAAGGTATTTTAAGTAGTTGAAAAGGTGTATACTTTTAAATGACGTCTAGCTTTGGAATGTACCTTGTACACAATAAGAAATAAAGCGAAGAATAGATAAGCTATCCCGTTTTGGGGTACTTTCCCCTATATATATATATATATTCCTCAATCAATCAAGAAAGTAAAACTCAAATAGGTTTAGACTATATTGATAAACTGCAATAATGTAAGTAAAGGCAAAAAGTAGGAGAATTAAACAAAAACAAAAAAAAACCCTTAAAGTTTTTATTTTATTTTATTTATTTAATGTAATTTAATTTTTTTTTAAACAGGTTTTTTTTTTTTTTTTTTTTTTTTTTTTAGAAGTTTTAATACATTTTCTGTTGATATATTTCAATGCACATGTATGTAAACTTCCATAAGACACTCATTTCAAAGAATGTTTTTCAATCCTTCAGGTGCTTCAAAACGTTTAAATCGTATTTCTCTTTTTCAGATGACGTGGATCGACATTCTCTTGTCAATGGTCATCCGCCCGTCACGCACCCCCAAAGGATGTTCGATTCCAGCCTTCTGCGTGGCTCGCCCGCATCCCCTGCCGGTTCGGCTTCTCCTTGTTCTTCTTCATCCACGACGGACCAGAGGCTGATGCACGAGAAGCTGATGGACATGGGGAACCTACAGAAGTATTTACCCCTTCCCTACCCGCCTTCGATGTACTCGGGACTCATGGGGCATATGCCCTTCCTAATGCCCAACACTTCGGGGACGACGTCCTTATTCACTGGTGAAGGGACGCAACTGGCCGCCATGAGGCAATTGCACGCCAGTCTGGGACGCCAGACTGGGTTGATGTTGGACTCTTTACACGATAGTCAAGACTCGGCTTTCATAAACGGCGGAAGCACATTAATAAAAAGTCCAAAAGCACGACGTTTCACGCCTTACACTGTTCCTTCTGTCACGAGCGCGGATTCGGCGTTTTATAGAATGACCAGTGGCCATCTGTCATCCAAAACTTTGGGCAACGAAACGGACAGTTCACCCACCAAAGATCCACCCACCAAAGTTTGACGACCTGTGTGCGAATTATTTATTTCGATGACTTTATTGGATATTTAAAAATAAAACTGAAAAATGCATCGGCCGATTCAAACATCGAAACTTTTTTAATTGGCCCAGTTTTCGAAATATGACTTGCCAAAGATACCTTTTCGTTGGAGAAAATTGGCAAATGGGTCGGGAACAACTTTTTGAAATGCATTCAATTTTTCAGGTGGTTTTTAATAATGGCCACTGTCCTACATTTCCTTAAAACAGACTGTTTGCTCCTCGTTTTTGCAAATGGAGTACAGATGTCTCCTTTTTTTCAGGCATGGCAATTGTGTTATTGATTTTTTTCCACACCTTCATTTTAAAGCAATATGAATTGTATTTCGTTGTTTAAGACAAAACTTTAACATAACTAAAATGAGGTACAATAAGTTAAATGGATTTCGAGACTTAATGTTAAAAAAAAAAAAAACGAATGACGAAAAAATTCAAAAGAATGAGATTTCTATGGCCGTGCATTGTCGTGCATGACAAAGGACTTGAAGAAAACCGCTTATGGTGACTTCCTCGAAATGCTATCTATCATACAAAACATTCACAATTTTTCTCTCGTTTATTTAGATAAATTAAGGGATAAGAAACAGAACTCAAAAAATGGCCAGCACTTTGTTAATACTATTTAAAACGGGCCGATGAGAAAATGGACTCTTCTATAAAAGATTTAACTGTGAATTTTTGACTTTTGAAAAAAGTTCCAAGCTTTGTGTTGTTCTTATATTCCTATCATGTTAAACAAAAAAAGAACGCAGATGACAGTGCAATTCTATTTCTTTTGTTTTGTTATAATTTTTGTTATGTTCCTCAAGCAACCATAAGCAAACCAACCTTGGCGTGTACACTGAATTACAGATGTTCCGTAATCAAACAACATAAAGGCATGAATAACACTAGAGCGTTACATTTTGAAGCAGAGGCATTGCAGCTTCCATGCTGCACTCGTACAAACATTTTCTAACCTGATGAAAGATTATGCTTTATTATTTAGACTGGAAACAATTGTTTTTGCTAATTATAGTGTTTAAAATATTACTTACAAACTTTGAATAAACACCATAAAATGCAATAAACTCGCAACAATTGTTTCGGGTCGAAAAAACACACGACCCTTCATCAGGCGAATAAAGTAAGCACGAGTGCTGCAGTCGAAGCGGCACGACCCTTCATCAGGCGAATAAAGTAAGCACGAGTGCTGCAGTCAAAGTTGCAACGCGTTGCCGCTTTGACTGCAGCACTCGTGCTTATTTTATTCGCCTGATGAAGGGTCGTGTGTTTTTTCGACCCGAAACAATTGTTGCGAGTTTATTGCATTTTATGGTGTTTATTCAAAGTTTGTAAGTAATATTTTAAACAACGCCAGTTTTGTGGTGCTTTTTTATTAAATTATAGTGTTTGTTTACAAAGTTGATATATTCACCCACTTTTCCTACTCCCCTCCAAAATTTTACAAGTCTGCACATTTTTAATCAAAATAAAGAGACCAAGAATTTTTCTTTTTTTTTTTTCTTTTTTTTTTTTTTTTTCTTGTAAAGACCTAAAAGGAAAAAGGAGGAAAAATACAACAGATCTCCAAAATAAGATAGAAATATTTCTATTTTAGAAATTTGTTATAATATATGTATATATATATCCTAGAGACAAACTCTCACCTCTCCCCCATCCCCCCCCCCCAAAAAAAAGAGGGGGGGGGGAGTTATGACTAACAGATGACATAGAAGGGTGATAGCTCTAACAACTTATAAATTTCGCTTTCAAAAAAAGTTATTCAGAGTATTTTAGCATAAATTATTATCTTAATTCATATCATTATCTTAACGTTTCGTTTAAAAAACAAAATGGGCTTAAATTACGTCAGATATATAATTAGCTAATGTGTAACAACTAGAGAATGTGATTTTCAATATTACAACGTCGTCCATAATCAACCGACAGAAAAACGTGCAGAAAACTGCCCCTCAATAGCACTCAGGATGAAAGAAGATTAATGAATACTTTCTAAGCAAACACCATAAAACTTCAAAATACACTCAACTATTGTTTCAGCTCCACATATTCTTTCAACAGGCGAAAAGAAAAAAAAAAAAAAAATAGTAAGCAGGCCCACTTTTATTTATTTAAAAAATATTTCCACCCCAAGTTGGAGAACCTGGAAAATCAGACAGTTTGAAAATAGAGCTGGTAAGTCAGGATTTGGTTAGGGTTGTTGCTCTACGGTTATTGTTTGAGCTTTAAGGTTGTAATCCGTCAGATTCACTTTTTTCTCCTGTTATCGGATGGGATTTTGTTGCTTCCTAAGATATTTCCTCCAAAAATGAATTTTTTTCGAATTCGGAATATTTTTCGATTTCGGCTATTAGGCATTTAAATTTATTGTTAAAAAAATTGCTAACTAAACAGACATAGTCAAAAGGAGGAATTAAAAAACGGAACTCGAAAAAGTCATTTTTGAATGAGATATCCTTATAAGGCCAGGGGTCGTACTCTCCGCCCTTTTTTCAGGACCCTTTCAGGGATTAGAAAATTTCGCTTTTATTCTTACCAGTATTTTTATACAATAATTTCCATACTATCTAATCACGGCACATGACTATGAAAATACCATAACTATTTCTGCATAAATTTAGTGGAGGCGAAAATGGAGGTAATTTTCTATCTCTGAGAGTGTCCTGGAAAAAAGGCGGACTCCTGTGAGGCAGGCAACAAAAATTCGGAAATGCGGAATATTTCAGTCTTTTGTCAAACGTAGACTACCTGGCGGACGACGACAACATAGCATGAGAGACATAACATGTTGCTTTTCCACGATATCACATAGCAAAGTAATATTTGCGAAAGGGCATTTAAAAAGGGGTTTATATAGCAAATTTGAAGAAAATCGTTAGAGCCATTTTCGAGTATTTAGGATCCCACTTACGGTTTCCGATGTTCCACTTCCGTGTTTCCAATTTTGCCAAAACGTTGAAAAAATCATCTGTACACTAGAGCAGTTTTGATTCCAGAGACCCCCCCTTCCCCACACACACACACATTCACACTGACCCATTGCCGAAAATCACCTTTTTTGGATTCAAGAGACATTAAGACATATAAATCTGGTAAAAACTGGATATAACAATTTTTTTGACTGAATACAATACTTCCATTACCTACGGTAGTCTAATACATACGGTTATACGGTTGATATATACGGTTCAAGGTTGGTGATTGCTTCGTGGTGCAATTGTACATTATATATATATTTTAGATGAAATCTATGGAAAGTTTTTCAACCCTGGCATCACTACCAGAAGTTTGGAAATAGATGCGGATCCAGAATGAAAACAAACGAATTCTCATTTATTGTGATGGAAGCACATTACTTGTTTCTTCTTGTTTGATTTTGATGAGTGTCATTAATAAATTAAGACCTTAATAAGAACTTGGTGTGAGTGTGTAGTTAATTTTTTGTTCTTAACTACAAGTGCAAAGCTAGCTTTATATAAATATATATACTATATATAATAAGATAAATGTAAATGAACGAAAGCATGCCAGTATCCTAACTTTATCAAGGGCTTAGTAGGAAACAAAGTATGCAATGTAAATGGTTTTCTGTGCCAAAGAGAATCTAAGCTAAATTTCTCTTTGACCTGAGCCCTAACCATTCACGAATCACAAATCAAGAAAGAAAATGAACCCAAAATAACTTTTAAAAAAATAATAATAAATATATATAAAAATGAATGTTTGTCTGTATGTCCTTTATAAAATCGTAAACGGCTTCACCGATTTCGATCATTCTTTTTTTGTTTTTTTACTTATAGGTCAGGGATGGTTTAGGAAAAAAAAATTGAAAAAATTCGCCCCCAAAGGGGGGGAGGGGGGCAAAACGCGAATTCAAAAAATCCTTCATATCTCAAACAAAAAAACAGATATCCGTAAAATTTTTGCTTTAAAATATAGCTAATATAAATGTCTAAAAACCAATTTCCGGAATTTTCGAAATTCGGTCCCCAATGGGGGGCGGGGAGGGGGGCAAAACGGGATTTCACAGGCGTAAAACGCGATTTCGCTTAATCCTATATATCTCAAACAAAAAAAGCAGATATACGTGAAATTTTTGCTATAAAATATAGCTAATACAAATATCTAAAAACCAATTTCTGGAATTTTAAAAATTCAGCCCCCAGGTGAGGCAGTAGGGGGGGGGAGGGGCAGCAGGGGCAAAAACAAATAGAAATACAGTTAGGCCCTTCAAAATTGGTACAGATAGGTTTCAATAGCCTGCAAGTCGAATGGGGATATTTTCGAAAGTGTAAAGTTATTAGGAGGGGAGAGAAAGGGGGAGGGGAGAGGGGGGGGCAAAAAAAATAAAAATAGAGTTAGATCGTTCAAATTTGGTATATAGAGGTTTTCGGTACTTACAAATCGATAGCGGATATTTTCGAATTTGTAAAATTATTAGGAGGTGCGGGAAGGGGGTGGAGCGGAAAGGGGGGGGGGCTATGGGCAAAAACAAATAGAAATACAGTTAAGGCATTCAAAATTGGTACAGATAGGTTTTAAGGGCCTGCAAGTCGAATGGGGATATTTTCGAAAGTGTAAAGTTATTAGGAGGGGCGAGAAGGGGGAGGGGATGGGGGGGGGGGGGCAAAAAAATAAAAATAGAGTTAGATTGTTCAAAATTGATACACAAATGGTTTTCGATACTTAAAATCGAATGCGGATATTTTTGAATTTGTAAAATTATTAGGAGGGGCGGTAAGGGGGGGGGGGCTATGGGCAAAAACAAATAGAAATGCAGTTAGGCCGTTCAAAATTGGTACAGATTGGTTTTAGAGGCCTGCAAGTCGAATGGGGATATTTTCGAAAGTGTAACGTTATTAGGAGGGACGGGAGGGGGGGGGTGGAGGGGCAAAAAAAGTAAAATAGAGTTAGCTCATCGATGTCCCCTGAACAGGAGAAGAATTGTCAGGAATGTCTCGCAAATGGTTTGAAAAGACACGGTTGCAAAATCTTCTGAAGTTGTCTGTGTATTTCCTTTTCCGAGAGGATAAAAAGAGGGCAAAAAAAAAAAAAAATCTGTGCAAACATTTCTTTTCGTGGAGGGAGTATAAAAGGATTTTAAAAGTCAAAAATTACATTATTCATGACGGATGTGAAAACATCATTCGTACAATACACACTTCTTTCCACACAGAGTGATGCAAATGTGCTTTTCGCATTCGGCCATTTTTCTTCTTTAGAGTCGTTTTTAAGAAATCGGGGCAAAGGCATAAAAATACATAACTCGCCTATTATTAGACTTTTGATAAAATTGCAGTTCTAAAAATGCATTTACTCGATTTATAGCTATGAAGTGGATAAGAAAAAAAAAAATACCAAAAACATGCATTTTACAAAACGAGTAAAACGGAGGACTAACATAACTTTTGTTTTGTTTTTTGTTATATCACGGTGGCAACTATTGCAGCGCACAAAAATGGCGCTTTCCCTCTGGAACTCAACTAAAAAGTTTTTTTTTTTTTTTTTTTTTCTTAAATTCACGAAAGAAAGTGAGACACTCAAAATAAAAACTAGTGTAGTAATGGCCATCACAAAACGTTTTTATATTTTTTCCTACACAAATCTATGCAGTGCAAAACGTTTATTAAGATTATTATTTATCGAAATTATTTTCTATCGGGTCTGCAGACGATTTTCATCTAAAAAAATTCAAAGTCGAAAGAAAATCAATTTTGTGTTCCACAGACTTGGCTTAGAAAATTCATTTTTTAAGGTTTTCTATTTAGTTAAAAATGAAAAAAAAAAAAAAAAGAGGTGATGATTTTTTAAATTACTTTACAGTACTTGTCTGTAAATTTGTCAGAATCAAAACATTTTGAGATATCTTCACGTTTCACACACCATGAAAGCCGAAAATGACTTCAGAAAATTTTGTCTGTGTATGTGTGTGTCGTCTGTATGTCTGTAACGCTATTTTTGTCCGGGCATCACTTCAGAACGGCTGGACGGAATTCAACGGCACTGGGCGGAAACTTAGATCTTTACCCAACTTAAAATTATATCTATCAATATTTTCGAAATTCCGCTCCGTTCTCCCCCGCCGTGGGGGGGGGGGGCAAAAGTTTGGAGCTTGGATTTTTTATATGTATCCGACCCTGAAAGTAACAGGATTTATTCAAATCTTGAAATCCCCCCCCCCCTTTTCCCCTGAGGGGCGAGAAGCAAAAAACGTTTGTAAGTATAACTCGGCCCCAAATTACGGGAAAATCGTTTTTCGGGGGCAAATTTCATAAATTCCGGATTTTTGAGTACAGCTCCACTCAAAATGTTACAAAGGTATTGAAAACAGCCATTTGTCTTTTTTAGCATATTTCCAAAAACCCATTTTCGTCTTTTTTTTTTTTTGGGGGGGGGGGGGTTATTAAGTAGCAAATTTGAGATCCCCCCTTTTAGAGCTAAATTTTTCTTGGGAAATCCACGGGATCTTCGGAATTTACCAAAACTTCGAACTTACCCGCTGAGGAAGGGGAAGTAAGAAGCGGGTATGTTGCTGCCGAAGGCAATGGGGACCCGGACTCCTCACGTTACAAGTGGAAAAAACCTCTACCGAACACAGCGGGAACTTTAATTTAGGTCATTAATAATGGTATGGGATTTTGACAACTCATTTAAATAGTGCCCAGAGAAGCGCGCAAAACCTGCTAGTAAATAAATAAATAAACTAATAATAATAATAACCTGACCATAGTGTTTTAAATTATCACAGATCTATGATTCAACTACTCGCTTTAAAGATACTGACAAGTTCGTCTGAAAAATACTCATGCTGAAAATGTACACCTCCCTAGAGAAACATTCCCTATAGTGCCTACTTATACAAAAATTTTATCCTGATTAACTGTAACTATTATAAATTAAGTTTTTTAATTTTGTAATGATTGAAAAAATATAATATTTGTAATAATAATAATAATAATAATTTTTAGACCTAAACTTCATTTTTTCGAATAACAACACTCATTTTTGATTCCATATTCGAATTTCATGAGATCAAGGCTGTTCGGAAAAGGTGTGGTTTAATCCCTGTTAATGAATTCTTGATAGGGTTACAAACTAAAATATATTAGGGATTCATCCCTACATTTAAAATAATCTGGTGTGTCACTCACACGAGTTTCTCTTACCCTGAAATTTAATACTATAAATACAGGTTGGAGATTAAGAGGTAAGATAACGAGTACTGTTATGTGAACCTCTGTTAAACAATTCAAATTAGGCTTCGGGAGAGTTTTATATGATAATTAGTTCTGTGTGAAGGGTCTACCGCCCCCCTCAAACCCCCGTTTCATTAATGCACCTACATTTATATAGAATTTAATTCGGTTATTAAAAAATAATTCTGTTTTTAAAAAATATTTTATTAAAATTATTATTTAAACAAATTATCTTTTGTGATAAAGCAGATAATTTCCATATTAGAGGAGTAGTATAACACTAAATATCAAAGAAAAGAAAAAAAAAAAGTTGAATTTATTCTCAATATTACATTATTATTTTTTTTTTTTTTTTTTTTTTATGAAAAAAATCGATAACTTTGTTTTAAATGCTTTGTTTTGTTTGCAGATGGATGGTTCAACCATTCGTTTTAAAGATATTGGCGAGCTCTTTTGAAAGATACCCATCATGAAAATTGACTCCCCTCGAGGGGGGACTTCCCCCCAGGGGGGAGGCGAGGCTCCTACCTACACAAAAAAATTTTCCCGGTTGACTATCTCTATTACAAAAAATATATATTCGTTTCATTTGGTTTAGTGCAGTCTATAGACGTTAAACTCTACTTTACCTGCCATTTCCCCCATAGACGTAATGTATTAGAATTCTCTTGATTGTCCCTGTACACGAACCATTTGCTTGATCTTAACGGAAAGCTTACTGTAGCATCCCTATAGGATACACATTTAGAATACCAAGTTTGAAATGTCTGCTGCTATTTGTTGTTGAGATAGGCTGATAACAGGCACACACACAGACCATTTGTTAAAAACATAATTTTCGTATTCAGAAGACGTCAGAACGTGTCAATATAACAAAATGTCACTTTCGAAAATTTGACCCAAAAACAATACTTTCTCTGCCTTATGGGTAAGAGAAAGTAAAAATTAAATTAAGATCTCATACAGTAATGTATAAGAAGCATTCAGAAAACAACTGGAGAAAGAAGTATGACAATTCAAAATACACTAAAGTAATGCTAATTAAGAAATGATGTATGCATGTACACTGATTTGAATAACTATTTTAATTCCTGTACGTGCAAAGTAAGGATCCCTAACAGCAATGAAATATGGAATAGGACTAACGAATAACTCGAAAAATAGTGATAAAAAGGAGCTGTAAATTCCACACCCCCTATTTTTGATGACATTCGTGCAATTTCTATTCGTTCTATTGTCCTAATTCATAATCTTTTCGAGTATCTTTTCATTAATCATTTTCATAATTCGAAAAATATTTTTGTTTGAGTCACTTTATTCTAACGCGTTGGGAAAAAAAAAAAATTGAGAAGATATGATGTTTGTCACATTCATTTAAGATTAGCATCCCTATAATTTGACAAACTCTATGAAAAATTGAGAGAAATAAATGAACGATACCATTTTCCGGGTTCATTGGATCGAAATAACTCAAAAAAAAAAAAAGTCAAAAATGGGGTTTGCCATTGAAACAAATGAAGTTGATGCAAGTTTTGATATGTAGGCGACCCTCTAAGCAAAATCTAACTTACACCGTTAAAAACTAGACGTTATTACTATTCGACTGGCACCAGTCACATATTTATAAGACAAAATTAGTTGGAGTGTGGCCTTTTTTTTTTTTTTCTTTTTTTACGTTTGCTGACTGTACATTTAAACCAAATTTTGTCCTATGCTACCTTATTAAAAACTAGCAGTCTACGCCCGCTTCACTGGTCACTGTATTTAAATGAATTTTCAAAAAAATTGAATCACCGTTTATTTTTTATTTCACATAAATAAGAACTTAAAAAAAAAAAGAAAAGAAAAAGAAAACCAACATTGAAATCGCTCTAAACCTCACTTCGGGTAACCCGTTGCCTATGTCCCCGCTCTTTATACTCCATTAAATAAAATATTTCTTCCGTTTTGCTTCCGCGGGGGATCAAAATTGTGATGGCATGTCTCCGGACCACTTCTAGGGGTGAATCCCAGACCGTCGCCCATTGCCTGTTGCGCAGCTCTTGTGCGACGTAAAACCCAACCTACCAACCATGCACTCGTTTTGCGACAATGCTCTCTGGTCTTATGTGAATGATTCTCAAGAATGAATCCACAATTGTTTATAAATTTAATAGATTATGTACGGGAAATAAGTACGCAGTCATTCAAAAATCGCAGCTCTTAGAACTTCAAAACGGATAATTTTTAAAAAGTTATTCATTATTCTTTAATTTTAGACTGTTTTTTGTTTAATATTGGACTCGTATTTTAAGATAAAAGCAATCGAATGATATCGCGTTGTGAAACTTTGCAACGTAATACCTTTTAATCTAATAACTTGATGTATAGAATGTCCTCACAAAAAATGAACAGTTTTTAGAGCTCTTTTAAAAACGTATAACATCTATACAGTATCTTTAAAAAAAAAAATTATCAGTTTTTACGACAAAGAAATGGCTCACTTTCATCACCAAATTAGTTAAGTGTAGACCCATCAAAAATAGAAGTAGTCCACTCGGATCCGCCCCGCAAACTCTTTGCATTATTTATATAGATTATGTAAAAATAATAATAATAATAATAATAATAATAATAATAATCGACATCACCTAGCGATGTGCACTCCAAGTGGGATAAAGCCAAGTGCAATTAAAATAAATTTTTATGAAACTCTCCGCAATTATTATAGCTACAGCAGACAGACACACATTTTCTAAAAGTGGTCACATCACATACGACGGCAGACATTCGACAATCAAATCCGACTATTTCAGAAAAGAAAAGAAAAAAGTGCAAACATTCTTTTCTAGTTTTAAAAAGTCAAAAACTACATCATTCACGGTGAAAAGCAGAAAAGCCATTCGAACCAAATAGCGCTGGACAAAGTTGGGGGGAGGGGGGGGGGTGTCTGTAAACTCGCTATTATGATGCAAATGCAATACTTTCTTCCACCCAAAATTTAAGCTTTAAAAGATTCAGTCTTTTTATGTATGCATGTGTATGTGCTGTGTTAGATGGGGGATCACATAAAAAAAGACGTTAAAAAAATATGATTCTCGCAGCCTTACTTCATTCCAGTATACAAAGTTTAACTTCTATTTCTTCATCTGAAGCAGTAGAGGGTGCTATGAACTCAGGAGCTGTTCTGCAAAATGTTTGGGGTGGGTTTAACCGAGACCTTCTAAATACTTTAAGATTAAGAAAGCCCTGGTAATTTATCAAAACTGCCAACTTCTCATTTTCGCAAAGTAGACTGCCGTATTCTTGGAATGTCTTTTATTTTCCGTATTCTCATACAATAATCTTGTTTTCTGAGTTTTTTTTAAATTTATGCATATAATTTATGAAACCTTCAAATTTTTAAGCAAAATATTCACTTTTGATAAAAAGAATTCTCTTTTATTTCAATAGATGGCACTTATTACCCTGTTTTTATTAACTTCTATTCTTGTTTGTCCGGTACAAATCTTGCAATAGATTTTATAGCTAGACATTTGAAGCAAGACCTACAATGACCTACCTACTAAGACCTACTAGCTAGACATTTGAAACTTTCAGAATAGCTCAGAACCCGATGAAAACACAATACTACTTGGAAGCCCGATTTTCGAACTTTTCTTTAGTTTTCTTTTAATTAATTAAGATATGAAAATAATAACCTCCTACTAGAAATAAATACATTTAATCAAACGTGAACGTTAAAAAATTATAAAAAGTTAAATGATGCATCTCACAGAAATGGACGTCATGATCCCTTTAAAAATTTTATGCTCATTGATAAAGTGCTAATGTACACTCCTTCTCATATTTATAAGGACACTTTATATTTTGAAATAACTAACGTAAAAATAACTGTAAACAAGATTATACTAAGTGCACTTAATATATCTAGTATTCTAAAAACCAAAACTGTTATAATTTTTTTTAATATAAAGCAAAATTAATAAAAAATAATGCAAAATGTGTTTTTCTCCACGTTTTTAGATGTTCATAATTATAGGGACAATCCAGATTTTTTCGTTTTATTTAACTTACTAGCGGATAAATTACTGTTGACATGCGAATTTGTTAACTACTGGGCTAGATTAATTCATATATAAGCCTTCAATTTTTCTTGGACGGACATTACTGATAATTCCTCGAAAAAAAGAACGGTCAAGTAGTGAAGTATGATAAATGTGTTTTTTAAGTGGAGGGATAATTTCAATCCGCCGAATTTCTAATGAAATTCGAAGGTCTAAAATTGCTGAAGGAAATGTGATCAAACGTTGAACTGCTGGTTCGATAGGAGAGAGATCTGATGCAAAATCAGAGTTGTTTTACAGAGATCGAAGACACATAATTGCTCTTACTGTTCTACTGATAATGACTGCTGCTGAATTTGCTCGTAATTTTTAACGAAAGGTTAGAGTCCACATTTATGCATGTTTAAAATAATTAATAATATGTTAAAATGACTAAAAAACCTGCAATAATCAATCAGCATTTAATGGGGGAAAGAACGTCTGTGTTAAAGTTGAATAAAGACAGTATTAAATGGTAAAATGTTGCATTTTCCGATGAAAAACATTTTATTCTTGATTAACCAAATGGTTTTAACAGTTACTGGCACGATCTGAAGATAGCGAAAGACAGAGCAGAAAGGCAGATATGAATCGGGCATTTTAAAGGTGGAGCTATGGTGCTCTGGGGTGCTGCTTCTACTGAAGGCAGAATGAATTTAGTAATTTTTTCTATTATTATGAACATCAAGAGAATATCCGCAGATTTTAAACGTGGAATCATCAGATTTTTGTTAGATTTTGGGGGGTAATAATATATTTTTCAACAAGACTTACATTTTTGCTCTACTTTTAGAGCAATAGGAAATAGTTTGAAGAAAGAAACTTCTGTATTATTGCCTTTCCCATGGCCTAAAAGTTGAAAAAACCTTAACTTATGATATTAGAAAAGTGCATGCAAGTGGAAAGCAATTTTAAATAGTTTAAATGTATTAAGAATATCATATATCTATATATATAAAAATGAATGTTTGTCTGTATGTTATTTATAAAATCGTAAACGGCTTGACCGATTTCGATCATTCTTTTTTTGTTTTTTTCCTTATAGGTCAGGGATGGTTTAGGAAAAAAAAAAAAAAATTTGAAAAAATCTTTAAAATTAATTAAAATATGAAAATAATAAACTTATTGACTTATATTGACTTAATATAAGCCATTTAAATTTTTAATTGTTGCCAAAAAAAGTTTACGAGATGTATTTATTTATTGTTTTCAGCATAAAATGAAATATGCTTTCACGCGAAAAATAAGAAATTACTAAATGTTAAATTGGTCGATGAGAAAATGACACTTTATAATTTTAAAATAAAATAGTAATATTACAAATCTAACATATTTCTTCTGAATTTTATTTCACAGCATTTTTTTATATACCTCAACTTCAGTTTTTTTTTTTTTTTTTTTTAAGCTATTGTATAGCTTTTATCGCGGGCTTTGAGCGCGGCGACCGAATCAGAAAATTCCGTAACGAAAAAAAAACCTAACACAGTTCGGCAGACTTCGGTAGACTTCGGCTGTACGAAGCTCGCACGAATCGAGACGAGCTGCTCCGAAATCGGACGAATACGTAAGCAGCTGTTTGTGAGAAAGTATATAGGTGTATAGGTATCTATCATTTATGTGCAACAGTGAATAGCTGTACGCGTACAATTTGTGTATAAAGTGTCTTTAATATGAATAAACAAAGTGCATTTATTTGTGTATAAAGTGTTTTTAATATGAATAAACAAAGTGCATTTATTAATGAAGAAAGTGATGAAAAAACAGTGAAAGAAAATGAGTGAGTACTCTATATACATACATTTTATTATTATCACAAATGCAGTATTTTTTAACACGCTTTTATTAGCTTCACCTGTATGTATGTATGTATGTATGTATGTATGTATGTATGTTTGTTTGTTTGTAACTTCTCTGGGAGCAAACAAAAAAATTATATTGTGAAATAAAATCTTTTTGTAAAAAAATAGAACCGACTCCAAAAAGCAACTACTATTAAAAAAAAATTGTATGAAATGAAACTAAATTGCGCCAAAAAGTATAAAATAATTTCCTTCGCCAAACAACCTATAACACTACAATTAATCATAACTTTTGAAGTCGGCGCAAAATTAAATAAAATTTAATTAGTTTTTAAAGGTTTGTTTTTAGATCGGTAGCAACAAATGCTGTCGTCTCGAATGATCCATTTTCATGTTTCCTTTATTATTGTATTCACTGTATACAATTGGTCCATTGGTAGCATCTACACAGAACAGTGGACATTTTTCACAATGCAGAATTTATGTTTCTACGAAGTTAGAGTTTTCTTTGCAAATTTGGTATAACTTTGATAACTATCATCCTTGGTGGCTTTTGGATTTGGCGTTGAAAACGTATTGCAAAAATATACACGCAAGATGTATATTTTCATAATACATTTTGTACGAAGTATTGTTTCATATTCTTGATTACTCTCTTAATATACCTTATCAAATTAATCATGATATCCCAACGAAATTAAATATGTTTGCCAGATAATTTTGCGATTTTTCTTTCACCAAGGACGTCAGATACCAGCATCTTCGCCAACTTTTGCTGCTTACGAAATCTTATTTGTTTTCTTGAATCAAAATAGTTTTCGGCTGCGTTTTGCAGGTGACAATGTGAGATGTGTAGTTTGAATAGGATTCGATTTTTGTATTGAATAAAGGTATCAATTTTTATTTAATTTTGCGCCGACTTCAAAAGTTATGATTAATTGTAGTGTTATAGGTTGTTTGGCGAAGGAAATTATTTTATACTTTTTGGCGCAATTTAGTTTCATTTCATACAATTTTTTGAAGTCGGTTAAAAAAAATACTTCCCCTTCGTGAACGATATGGCGTAGAGGTAAGGCGCCGCGCTACGAACCTAAAGGTCCAGTGTTCGATCCCCGTCAGGGGAAATTTTTTAAAATAAACCTAACACAGATAAACAAAGTGCATTTATTAAAATCCCCCCCAAAGCACATCTTTGACATGAGTCCCCCCAAGGCACAAATTTGACATGAGTCCCCTCCCCAAGGCACAACTTTGACATGAGTCCCCTCCAAGGCACAACTTTGACATGAGTCCCCCCAAGGCACAACTTTGACATGAGTCCCCTCCCCAAGGCACAACTTTGACATGAGTCCCCCCCCAAGGAACAACTTTGACATGAGTCCCCCAAGGCACATGAGTCCCCCAAAAGGCACAACTTTAACATGAGTCCCCCCCCAAGGCAAAACTTTGACATGAGTCCCCCCGAAGGCACAACTTTGACATGAGTCCCCCCAGGCACAACTTTGACATGAGCCCCCCCAGGCACAACTTTGGCATGAGTCCCCCCAAGGCACAATTTTGACGTGAGTCCCCCCCAAGGCACAACTTTGACATGAGTCCCCCCCGAGGCACAACTTTGACATGAGTCCCCCCCGAGGCACAACTTTGACATGAGTCCTCTCAAGACACAACTTTGACATGAGTCCGCCCAAGGCACAACTTTGGCATGAGTCCCCCCCAAGGCACAACTTTGACATGAGTCCCCCCCCCTCCCCCAGAACTTGAATTAATATCAAAGAAAAAAAATACTGCATAAATAAAATAAATAAATAATTATAATTGCATAAGTTGATAAAAAATGCTATGCAATAGCTTTACCGCGGCAGTCCCCGAGTGCCACACCAATTTTTTTTTTTTTTGTAGTATGGCGGATGAAACACGCTTGGCATAAACGCTAATTCAGCAATATATTAAAGGTATTTTCTTATTGATAATTCTTGACAATTTTTTATAATTTTGATGCTGAAGTAGATCGGACATTTTTTGCCAAGGAAAAGATAGAAAGAAATACGCAAGCGAAGTGATGACGTCACTGGCCGTTCGTGGATGCAAGAAAAATATTTCCTATGTTAAACGGCCATTGAATTTTTTGTAAAAAATTATTAAAAATCGAGGAAAAATAGTTCCCGATTTTAATCCCCGTATTTAGGTATAGATATGTATTAGTTATCATGTCCATGCATTAGATTAAGTTATTTTTGTAGTAAAATTGACAAAATCTGAATTTTTAATTTCAAAACTCTAGAAAAAAAAAATGCCAAACTTCCATATTCGATTGAAAACACAAACATTTCATTTCAAAGGATGATATTTACACAATATCCAACTAATATACTGATTGAAAGGGAAATGATAAATATTCTATCATAATTTGAAGTCAAATTTGTTTTCAAATGTCTAAATAAAGTATCTAATATAAGATACTAATATGTTGTAGCGGAATAGATTTGATATCGGTCATCCTTGGTAGAAAAATAAAATATCGCCAAATTATTTGACGAACATAATTTAATTCCTTTCAAAAATCATGGTTATTTTAACAACTTATTTTAAGACAGTAATGAATAAGGTACAACTATAGTATTTCCCCTCAGCTGAATTTGGCGATTTTTCTTTGGCGCCGATTTGAACGATAACGATGTCGTTCTGGATTGTTTGCGATATAATATGGCAGCCTGCATGCTATTTATTTTGGATTTATGATTTTATGATTTATGATTTATAATTTAGCTTACGATTTTATCATTTATGCTATATGATTTTTAGATTTATGATTTAGCCATAATCGCCAACGAAAAATCGCCAAATCTAGCTGAGGGGAAATACTATAGTTGTTCCATGAATAATATGAAACAATATTTCGTACAATGCATATTACGAAAATATACATCTGGCATGTGTATTTTCGTATTACGTTTTTGATCACCAAATACAATAAGCGCCAAGAACGACAGAGTTTTGAAATTTAAAATTAAAATTTTGTCAATTTGACAGCAAAATAACTCAATCTAACACATGCACATGATAACTAAAACATATATGTACCCAAATATGGGAATTAAACTCGGGAAATAATTTTCTTCGATTTTTAATCATTTTTTACAAAACATCCAATGGGCGATTAACATAGGAAATCATTTCTTGCATCCACGGACGGTCAGTGACGTCACACTTCGCTTGCGTAGGAACAATAATCGCATAAATTATATTTTGGTCTAAAACGGCAACAAAAATTTAAAAGTCGCCAAGGGCATTAAGGCTGTACCATGATCAAGTTTACATATTAATTTATTTATTTTTCTATATACCAACTACTATTAACTAAGCATGAAGTATATATAACCACAAAATAATAATAATTGTCTCATGCGATAGAAGTAGCCGATCATAGCATATTGTAATATTATATTTGGCTTGAAATTGCTGTCATTCTATGGTTGATCGATTAAATCAAATAAATATAGAGAATAACTTGAAAGCAAATATTATGTACATCACGTATAATGTTGCTCATATATAACTAGGATTCAAATATAAAGGGCTACTTCAAAATTTTCGATACTGTCCGTATCGAAATTGTCATATATGATAAGCACCTAAATGGAAGCCCACGGGTAAGTCATTGTCACAGGCAATAGGGACAGGTATCGCAGGATGCGAGGACGAACAAGGCGCTGCCGAAGGTAGCGGGAACGCAAAGCGAACTTTTGAGCGATTTCAGTATTATTATTTTCTCTTTTTTTCATAAAACTATATAGAAAAGAGTTTCCTTTAAATATGGTGACCAGCGAAGCGGGCAAAGCCTGCTAGTGCTATATGAAATGGTATTGAAACTGAATTAAAAAAAAAAAAAAAAAAAAAAAAAAAATGTATATATATATACCAGAGAGAATGTCTGACTGTTTAACCCTAAAAAGAGACCCCATAAAATATTAATTTAAAGAATAACTGAAAAAAATTACTAAAATTCGAGCTGTCCTTATAATTGTGAACACCTGAAAAATCATATTTTTACCATATTTAAAGTTTTTTAAGATAGAAAAACGATAAAACTTTTTAAATATAGTCTGTTAATGAAATTCAAATTAATTAAAAATATATTTGTTTAAATAATAGTGTTCAGTGTTTAGTTAATATAGAAAAACGGGTGTCCTTATAATTATGAGAAGGAGTGTAGTTCTATAGTTATGATTCAACAGAAAATTTAAAAACATGGTTTATAAAAAGTTTTTTTTTTTTTCCTTATAATTATTTTTATTAACAACTTAGCTGCCTTCAGAGACCAGCTGGTTTGGGACCCTTGAAGAATTTGACCGTATTAAACTTCCGCTCCGTGGCGACTACGGCGCTCTCTCCCTATTTCAGAACCTACAGCATCCTGTAGGATCATCGTTCAAACATCTTTGAAATTTCTCAGTGCAGCAAATTCCTGCTCTGTGGCGACTGCGTCGTACTCTCTGCATCCCATAATATGAAGCAGCCTATTCGCTCACCGTGAAAACGACCTTTGGAAATTCTGACCAAAGACAACTTCCACTCGGTGACTCCTCTTCTACCCTCATCTGTCCCATCCTAATTTCACTCTTTCGAAAGTATCCGCAATAGATTCCTCATCCCCCCTGAAAACCTAATAACATAAGTTTTTTAATTTCGCCCCATTCCTAACTGACCCTAATAATTTTACACTTTATATAGAAAGTATCTTCAATCGATTCCTCACCTCCAGAAACCTAATAATATTAATTTTCAAAGCTCACCATTTCTGCATTTCTGCACACCACTTCTGCACCATTTCTACATTTACCATTTCTGCATTACCATTTCTGCACACCATTACTGCATTAACCCAATTTCTGCATTTCTACCACTGCATTTCTGCTCCACCTCTCCCCCCCTTCCCCCGCCCCCTAATAATTTTACACTTTCGGAAGTATCCGCAATCGATTCGTCAACCCCAAAAAACTAATAAAGCCTATTTTCAAAGCTCTATCCCCCCCCCTTTTTTTTTTGACAATTTTAGTATTTCTACGCTCCCTGGGGGCTGCTGAACGTACAGATGAACAAACAAATATTTTCTTTTATTATTATAGGTTACTAAATTTTTACTTCTGAACTAAATTTCACTTGTGCACGTAATTTTTTGATAATTTTTGACCATGGAATAACCTGTCAAGAAGTGGCGCATGTCCAAAACCTGTTGTAGTTGTCTAGGCCTACCAATGTGCCTGAAATGCCGCTTTTGTACTAGAATCTCCCTTTTTGATCCTTCAAAGCTGGCAGGTATGCCTTCTCAAATAATAACATTTTTGATGCTACGGATTTCTTTACTTGGCTCTCCAATTCTGCTATAGGACAGTTGTTAAAATTTAAATTAAAAGTTAATATGGCATGACAGTTGACGATATCCGACTTTCAGTATTCGATGGACTTACGTATTTTTGAGATGTCCTATGAACACGACTGCCATTTTTAGACAAATTTTTCTGCAAGTGTGTTACCGATATACTTTATAGACGCTGTATCTCACGAGCGTCCAAATTCAACAAAACTTTATATTTGTTGGACTTTGACTTATATTGATACAGATTAGATCTTGGTATAGATCGTTTAACATGTGACGCTGCAATTTCTTATATACAAGGGAATGTTATACCTCAGCTTTTATAGTGTATAATTACACATAACGAGATATGTATGAGGGCCATCATAAAAAAAACCATGTTGATTTAATTTGGGTGCCTATCACCCAACAGGTTACGCTGCTATGCTGAAACTTCCTCCATTTAAGGGAATGCTATACCTGAACTTTTATAGAGTATAGTTACACATAACGAGATATATATATGAGGTCCACGATTAAAATCTGTGTTCATTTAATTTGGGCACCTGTCACCCAACAGGTTACGCTGCTATGCTGCAATTTCATCCCGTCCACTGGAAAGCAATACCTCAGCTTCTGTGATATATAAATGTACAAATTTTGGAGAGGAAGAGGGATGGGGTGAAGAACTATGCTGATTTAATTTAGGTGAATTTCGGACGAAAGGTGCCGCTGTTATGCCACATTATTGCCCGTTTACGAGGAGGCTGTATCTCAGCTTCTATGATATATAGATGCACCCAATGTTTTAAGTGTGTTAGATATTATGAAAAATTATACTTATTCAATTTGTGTGTTTAAAGAACCGCACAAGTGGAGCTGGCTACATACACTTTTACATAAAAATATTTAAAAATAATCCACAAGGTTCCGCTTTTCTAAGAGAATCCAATGTTATTCAAAAGGTAGGGAGGAGGACGCTGATGGAAGAAAAGGGAACAATCGCCAGGGAATATTTAACGAAGTCAATTCTAAAGTGGCAACGGCAAGTGCCACAGTTAAATAGAGAAGCGAAGTCGTCGTCATGACAACATCTGAATGAAAGTGAAAGGAAACGGTTGAAGTATTCGGAAAATATTTGAGGGAAAGTTCAAGCATGAGGGGAGAATAACTACTGGGGCAATAGAGTTTCAGGAAAAACTGTTTAGCTATTTTCAAAATAAATAGGAAGTGTACGTTAAAGAGTTAATACCAATGCTGGTAGTTTTAAGGAGTTACACAGGTTTCGAAATTTCAGAAAATCATTATTTATTTATTTATTTTTAATCTAATAGTGCAATAGGGTTAAAATATGTTCCCAAAGTTTCAATTCAGTTTTAGAAACCGTCTAGGAGCGACAACCTTCTGAAATTTCCCATATTAGATTCGTTTTATTACTTTCTTCTATATTCAATAGAAACTAGTATGTTGTGGCCACCACAAGACTTTCTTCTATATTTTCCTATACATATTCAATCAGTAACAATATTTAAAAAAAAAAAAAAAAAAAAAAAAAAAAAAAATTTTTTTTTCCTTTTTTTTTTTTTTTTTTTTTTGTGAAAATTAATACATATTCAATCACTAACAATAATTTAAAAAAAAAAAAAAAAAAAAAAAAAATCGAATTTTTTTCTTTCTTTTTTTTTTTTTTTTTTTTTTGTTAAAAGTAAAAAAAATCGATAACTTTGTTTTAAATTATCACAGATTTATGGTTCAACCATTCGTTTTAAAGGTATTGACGAGATCTTTCGAATGATACCCATCTTCAAAATTTAACCCCCCAGGGGGGGAACCGATGCCCCCCCATGCACAAATTTTTTTTCCTAGTTAACTACTACTATCATCAATAATTCAAATTAATTTTACAATCACAAGTTTAAAATAACTCTCATTATGCCCATTTATACGGAATTTTGTCCTATGCTGCCATGTTAAAAATTTGCATAAAATGCGATTACAGCGCCACCTGTTGAGCTATTGATCCCCAAATCTAATGGGCACCAGTTCATGTCAGGGTGCAACTAAATACCAAGTTTGGTTAAATTTCATTCATATGTTCGTGAGATACAGCGTCCACAAAAAAATGATACAGACAGACACACAGACAGACAGACAGACATTCTTTTAAAAGTATCAATTCGTGTTCAGGACATCCCAAAACGTGTAGATCCGTCAAAAAACGGAGGTCGAAAATTTTCGCGAATCCAATACTTTCTCTATATTACATATAGAAGAAAGTAAAAAGTATTGGATTCGTAAAAATTTTCGACCTCGGGTTTTTGATGGATTGACACATTTTGAGATCTGTAGAACACGATTTGACCACTTTTAGAAAATGTCTGTCTGTCTGTGTGTGTGTGTGACAAAATTTTGTGGCAACTGTATCTCAGGAACTACTGCACAGAATTTCATACAAATTGGTATGTAGTTGCACCTTGACCTAAATGAGTGCCTATCCACTTTTGGTAAAAATTGTCTTACAGGTTGCGTTGCCATCCCGCTTCTTCTAAATTTTTAACAGGGTGATATAGGACAAAATTTTGTATAAATGTGCATAAAGAGAATTATTTTTCAATAATCATTATGAAATTTACAAGAATTATTTATAATAGAGATAGTCAACTGGGAAAAAAAATTTGTATGTGTAGGAGCCTCGCCCCCCCCCCCCCCCCCCCACCCCCGCCATGGGGAGTAAATTTTCAAGATGAGTATCTTTCGAAAGATGTCGTTAATGCCTTTAAAACGAATGGTTTAACTATAAATATGTGATAATTTCAAACAAAGTTGTCGATTTTTTTTTACTTTTAACGAAAAAAACCTGAAAAATCTTTTTTTTTTTTTTTTTTTTTAATATTGTCACTGAGTGAATTTGAATAGAAAAATGTAGAAGAAAGTCTTGTGGTGGCCACAACATACTAGTTTTAACTTAAAACATTAATCGTTTTTTTTTTGTGGAAACACTCTTTTTGAATTCGGTGGATAGGATTTCTTTAAAACTAAACCATTACTTCTCAACCAGATTTCTCTGAAGACCCGTTCTTATATTTCTAAATGTGTATTTGTAGCTACGTTGGGATCATCACAAACCGCTCTCTTCTGTATTCTCTCATACAAATTCATCAGGCAATATCCTAATAATGCATTTTTAGGACGGAGGACTATTAGTTTCAATCTGGATTTTTTGTAGACCCGTTTTGTATAAGACCAAAATAAATTAGAAATATCAGTCCTATTGTTTACCTATTCGGTACCCCATGAAAGGGGCGATTTTTCTGAATGCAGTGGTTAAAACAGTTTTTCGACACGACCATTCGATTTTTTAAAATAAACTAAAGTGTGAAATGAAGGTGGCAACACTTCATTTGAATTCATTTCAGTCATTTTAAAAAAGTATGTGACCCAGTTTTACGGTCAAAAAATGAGGTAAAAAGTAAATTTAAAAATTAAAAATTTTACAGACAGAAATTAATAGTTCTCCGTACTAAACTAAATTCTGTCTATGACAGAATTTTCAATGATTTTTTTTTTTTTTTTTAATGAAATAATCAATGAACTTTTGGTTAAAATTAAAAAAGAAAAAAACTATAACTTCGTTTTAAATTATCACACATCTGTGGTTCAACCATTCATTTTAAAGGTATTGTCGAATTGTGTTTGAAAGATATATTCATTTTTAAATTTATCCCCCAAGGAACCGATACCAATAATACCATCCCCTCCCGGGTGAGCAGCAAGACCTCATTACGACCCTTTCTTCTGATATCATGTACACAGACTAACAAATTGACACCCTACAGAGGGTTACCACGTCGATTTTATATTTTTTCTGATTCCTCACACCTCAAAACGTGTAAAAACGTCAAAAAAAAAAAAAAAAAAAAAAAAAAAAAGAAAAAAAAAGTCGAAAATTTTTGCGAATATTTAAGCTTTCCATATCTATATTTTGATGGGGAACTAAAAAATCAGCACCCTAGAGACATCTAAATCATTTTAAAGCAGGTGTTTGGTTGCTTTACCAAATGCATCTTCCGACCACTGATCTATGCGGACTGTGTGATTTTTCTTCTTTGTTTAATCATCTCTTGGTACGGTACTGTCATTATAATTCACTTTTTTTTTTTTTCCTGTAAAGTTCCAACCTACTTATGACCGTAAATATGGTTGTCCAGACGCCCGTTCAACAGCGGCGAATTTATTTGAAAACAGGCGCCAGGGCGAAAGAAGGTCTTCGCTCGATGCCTTTATTTATAGACTATTTATTTATATTAGGAGGGGGTGCAAACATCGCCCCCCCCCCCCCAACAACAGGCAACTGACGAACTCATTTCGGGATGGAAGAGCATCCGATTTGCACCTATTTATTCGACCGAGGTGCCTTAAAGTTGTTTTAAAGGCCTACTTCTTCCAAGCTGTAATTTCGTCTATTTTTTTCATTTTATGCGTACCCCCATTGAACATTTTTTTTTTTTTTTTACTTCCACTACCCTACTACCGTAGGTAATGGAAGTATTGTATTCGGTCCAAAAATTCGATGTCGAGTTTTCACCTTATTTACACGTTTTAACGGCCCTCTTCACTTACCGTCGCCGGAAGCCCGAGCCAATGTTATTCTATGGGGAAATTTTCTTTACAAATAAGTTATTAACTAATACATATTTTTAAATTCTGTTTTCACATTCAGAAAATTCCCAATTGTTAAATTAACGGACCTTTTTTAAAAATGCATTTTTTAAATTTTTAATATTTTATTTTGAAATTGCAAAATGGAAAAATTTCACGTATTGAAAATCCGTATTTTGCAGCTTCTAAGAAAAAGATAAAAAATTAAAAACATAATTTTTTAAAAAAGGTCCGTCACTTTATAACAGCTGGGAATTTTCAGAATGTGAAAACAGAATTTAAAAATATGAATTAGTTAATAAGTTATTTGTAAAGAAAAATTTCCCATAGAATAACATTAGCTTCGGCTTCCGGCGGCGGTGAGTGAAGAGGGCCCTTAAGGCCTCATGAGTCCAAAAAAGTAGTTTTTGGCAATGGGTCAGTGTGTGCGTGTGTGTGTGTAATCTTCTGGCTGTCATATCTCCGAAACTAAGAACTACGAAACTTTCGAATAATATAGTTGGTTAGTTCAGGAAAATGGATAGGCGTCCTGTATAAATAGCTCCATTTCAGGTCTCGCAAGTGCGTTCCTTTAAAAATGGCTGTACGGCTCTCTTTCGAACTCGCCCTATTAACTCCCTTTTAAATATCCTTTTGTATGTAATTATTGTTTTCCTGTCAATAATTGTGTTTGCCAAGTTTTGGTAAAAGTGGGTGTCTCAAAAACGGCTCTAACGATTTTCTTGAAAATTTTTACATAAATCCATTTTAGATACCCTTTTTCATGTATTATGCAGTTATTACAGAAAAAATGATGGCCATTCTGATTAGATAGTTCAGTTTTAGATCTCGGAAATCGGTGTTTAAAAAAAAATAACTCTAACGTCATTCTTTTTCTTACTTTTTAACTCTCTGTGTAAACTCTGTTTTATATGTCTTTATACCTGTATCAAGTTTCTCTTACTGGAAAATTTCAAAAAATGCATATAATATCTCCAAAAAATGCATATAATGCGAGTAATAGAGGGTAATGGAAGTCGTGTGGTTGTTTCACAACAGATGTTTTTACTTTCTTTTACCCATATTATGGTAGAGAAAGTAGTGTAAAATTTTCCAGATTGAGTTTTTGCTATATTTACATGTTTTAAGGTGAAAACGATGAAAATTCCTCTTTGAAAACTTCGTAAGTTATTGAAATTTACGGATTTTTTAATATGCCAGAATAAAGCACAAAATTTCCCATGAACTTCCATTTTAAGGGATATTTCCGTCGTAAAAATATCAGGCCAATTTTAAAATACCATTTAGGATACTGGTATGAACGTCATCAACTATGAATTTCTTATTTTAAAAAATTCGTAAATTACTCCAAATTTACGATTTTTTAATACGTCAGAATAGTACAAAATTTCTCCTAAACGTCTATTTTGAGGGATATTTTCGTTGTAAGAATGTCAGACCCCCTTTTGAAATGTCATTTATTATTTAGCTCGAACGTAATTGATTACGAATATTCTAATTTGAAACTTTCGTAAGTTATCTCAAATTTAAGATTTTCTCAACATAGCGGAATTTCACGTATAGTGTAACCACGTTTCCTACGCCTAGCAGTGAGGACGAGTCGAAAATCTTGGAGGGTTTCTAAGTTGACCAACAGGTTTGAATTTAGTAAGCATCCAGTCATTCGGTATTCCCTTATCGCTTATTTTCTGTCAACGAAAAGCTTGTCTCCCCTATTTTACTAGTGGACTCGTTGAATCCGCACTTGCGCAGAGGCTCCCATGGTCGCAAGAAATGTAGTTAGAGTAAACTTGCTTTATGGGGATCATTGCACTGGAAATAATACGCAGTTGCATGAAAACTAACCCCAATAAGATATACACTATGTGAGTAGCACCCATATAAAAAGATAAAAGTGGTCAGACCTTTTTAGAATTATGTTACATGTATTTTGAACTTTCTAAAGTAAACCTGTATGGAACCTTTTAAAAAAAACTGAATATTACCTAAGAAAACTTTATTTTTCTTCAAAATACCTGGTGGAAACCTTCAGAATACCAGCTAAATATTATAGGAAGTCCGAAATGCCTGCAGTTTTATGGCTGTTTTTTTTTTATCTGGGTAAATTAGTGTAAGGCAAATATCTGTACTGATAAGTATAAAGGATTTAAGTCCAAAAATGTCGATTTTGAGTCAAGTACATAGTCAGACTCAGAAAAAAATTCTCTCTCGATGGGTATAAAGGATTTAAATCCATGTCATTGAGTCTTTTAGAAAATCCATTGGTAAAAAAAGGTTCAAGTCAGAAATTTAGCATTCATCTTTGGTATAAAATATTTAATTCAATTTTTTCCCTTTATGAAATGAAGATTGACAATCACTGAATGGTATAAAAGGTATAAGTCAACGAAATCCCTTTTTCCTAATCGATTCTTCTGATTAGTTTTTAGTTAGTTTAACTTTATTTTTCGTCTCCTGAAAAATCAAGACTATGGACTTAAATCCTTTATACTTATCAGTACAAATATATTGAAATAAATGGTGGGTAGCCTATTATGTGGAGGAATTTCAGGCTGTTCCCGTGTCAAGTGATCGGTATAAGTTATTTCTCTCAATATGAATATATTCTACCCTGTAGCATAAATTTATGTGAACAATATGCAGTGAATAATCAAATTATTAGATTTTTTTTTTTTTTTTTTTTTTTTTTTTTTAACCTTTTTTCTATTTTTTAAAAAAATACTAGACGAAATGACCTGGAACTTCAGACATGCGAAAAGCATTTATAAACTCATATTTTCTACAATCGATTTAATCCAGAGTGTGATTAGAGGACCAACCACAAATTGAAGAAGAGTGAACATATTTTGGATCACCCTGTATCACAAAAAGCTACAAATAAACTTACAAATTTTAGTAAATAAATAAAAATATGTTAGTTACAAACCTATAAGGGGTTAAAAAAAAAAAAAATCTTTAGCAAATAGTTGAAATAATTGGATCTTCAAATTAAATAAATACGCGGCATGTGAAAAATCCCTTATGAAATTTCAACTCTTGAAAAATGCCTAAATTCTAGCTCGTTCTTTTGCCGACAATTTGCTAAATTTCTACTCTATGTACATAGTATGTGCAACAATGTGTTGAAATTTACAAGTCATTTGTAGTTTTTTACTATACATGGTGAACCAAAGTATTTGTACTCTTTAATTTGTGGTTGGTCCTCTATATTGCACCCTGGATAAAATCGATAGTGGAAAGTGTAAGATTTTAAATGTTCTTTGCATGTCTACAGTTCCAGGCCATTTCGTTCACTATTTCTTTTTAGAAAAAAGTTAATTTTCTAAAAATATTTTTATGTTCGAATTTTCAACATTCTACTTCATCTCTTACTCCCGTTGCCGATGTTCTTCTTATGGCTCTTAAAAATTTGTGGGTTAATGTTTACGACAACTTAATCTTATTATTTTATTACTAAAAATAATCTGAATATAATGAGTTCTCTCATAAGTGACGGCAAACCCAGAAAGCTGACAACACCCAGACACATTTATTAATATGTTCAGAGTACATTCATAAACTATAATAATGCAAAATCGAGGAGAAAATTTAAAAACTGAATCGCATTGAGCATCTTAAATTTCTTCAAAGAAATTAAAATTTCAAATTTTCTTTTCTTTTCTTTTTTCAATTGTAATAGTCTTCACGAAATTTTAAAATATTTAATACTAGCAAACCCGTGCGAAATATTCGCCTTTTATTTCTTTTCTTATTTACCTTTAAAATTTGAAACTCATAAATGTTATACCCATTTTACCACCTAATTGTAAGTTTAATTTACAGTCGGTAACAAAAGTCTCCGAACACTAGCAAAAATTCCTATATAATAAAAGCACACTTAATACAGTTTTTTAAAATAAATCCTTGTCGAATCCTGTTTTTAGACGGACAAAGAACAGGATTCGACAAGGATTTATTTAACAAAACTGTATTAAGTGTACTTTTTTTATATAGGAATTTTTGTTAGTGTTCGGAGACTTTTGTTACCGACTGTACCACAAGCCAAATTATTAATAAAACCAAATTAATATTGTACAATGGTGAAACCACAATCACTCAAAGAAAGGTTTCCAAATAAAATTCATGGTTCACAACCCAATTTTCATACTTCCACAGGCAGTACAATTTTAATATAGGACTCCCACGACGCCTTTTCAATTTTTGTCGACATGTTGGCGATGACTTTTTATTAATTTTGGTACAATTTTTTTTAAAATAAATAAATAAAATAAACTAATTCCTTTTATGATTGTGTTTTTTAGTCAATTTATGACCCAAAAGTTCCTATTCTGTATATATCTTTAAAATATTGCTAGATTTAAAAGGACGCTTGCAAAGATTCTGAAGAAACAACTGTTAAAAATACATTTATTTCGTAAAATAATCTCATCAGACAAATGTCCTCATTTTTTCTTATGAGTCCATTGAGCTAAGTCCGCGTGCTTAAATATTGTCCCTGTATAAATATTATTTTTTTATCCTCGCGTATCGTATCGTTTCGACAAAAAATAATTGAAACTGGTCCACGTTAGACAAATATTATATAGATTGACTGATTTCAATGCTTATGTATCCCAATTCTAATAAAGTAATATCGAAGAGACAATGTCGCACCCCAATAGAAATGATCTCGTAAGATTAAAATTTCAAAGATAAAACTAGGATTAATAGTAAACCAGAAAGCTGAGCAATTCGTTCAAGCATGTCAATAAATTTTTGGAAAATAAATAATCGCTCAAAAACTTCTCAGAATTTAAACAAACTTATATTAACTATTATTATAAATCTGTATCGACAAATATTATTAGTTTGATTCATTAAAACTGTAATTTATAATCTATACGGATTTTCTCAACAACCTCCATTGAAAGACCCACTCTCAAAAGGGCTGTTGGTAAAAAATTTAGTGAAATTTCACTGTATTCTTAATCAATTTTAAACAAGAAAAAAACTAGAGGCCGCAGTACGTGTACACGACGTCACAAGAACAGTAAGAATTTTTTAAGAAATTAAATTCTTCTTACATTAAGAAACAAAAAACTAATCAATTTTTATTATTGTTTATAAAATAAAATTTTTAATTTAAATTAAAATTTTAAAAATCTTGAATTTGTATATTTGAATATTTATATATCTTTCGAAAGCATTAAATATATTTATATATGTAATTTTTAAAGAGAAATTTTAAATTAAAACTCCATTTGAAATATTTAAAACTAATAACATTACATTATTAAATGTTATTTTATATAATAATATCACATAAAATTCCATTCGTATAAAATAAAACTTGTAAGATACAAAATAGTTTACTAACACTTCGATTATACGTCTTCTCATCTAAATGTCCTTTTATGGATGTCCAGTGGAAGGAGGTATATCTTGTATTACTAAAGTTATATTCACGTTATTCTTATTTATCTTAATTTTCTAAATATTACCTATAGGGCTGTGCCGATTAATCGATTAATCGGTTCGGTTAATCGATCAATGCTTAGTCCCGATCAATATTTTTAATCGAGTTAATCGAATCGATTAATTCGATTAAAAATTTTCAAAATCCGATTAAAATTTTCAAACTACGAATTAAAGTAAAAATATTGTTCTACCTACAAAATATTTTTTTCACATATTTTGCTAACAAACATTTTAAGAAACATCCATCAAATAATGAAAGAGCGAAAAAATAAAGAATAAAATGAATAAATAAATAAAAATAAAAACTCTCAAAAGAAACTGTTGCACTTTTGTTGATAGAGAAAAGGGGGAGGACAGTTATTAAACAAAATGCCGCTTCATGTGCATGCTGGAGCGACACCACCTTCTGTAGCCTTCTACAGAAAGTGTTGGCTAGGGTAATAGTATTCTCAGACACAAAAAAGCTTTCAAAAAATAGAAATGCTAAAGATTAAAAAAAAAAAAAAAAGGATTGAGATTTCCACTATCCCTCTGATGGGGGAAATGTCAGCAGAGTTTCACAGTATTTTCAAGCATTTATTGTCTGTTCAGAATTGCTGATAGTAACTTTTGAAGTAGAAACAGAAAATAACATTCTGTGTTTTAGTCCGAAATGACAAAGAAGAACTAAAATGTAAGAATTTGAGATTTTTATGATAATGATATGGAATTTTGAGAATTCATTTAAAAATAGTGACAAGCGTGATGGACAAGAACTGCAAATATAAAACTAAAATCTGTGTAAATTCATTTAATGTTTCTTTCAAAATGAATCGAAAATCTAATTTATTTAAAAATAAATAAATAAAGTTGAATTAGTGAAACTATTTGTATAAAATTAACACTTAAAGTCACCAATTATTACTCTGAAAATCGATTTAAATTTCAGTTATGAAACAAATATAATTGATTACACAAAAATTTTTGAAAAAAAAAAAAAAAACAGTCAAACTTTATATATATATATATATATATATATATATATATACATACACACAATATGAGAGTTTTATTCATCATTGAAATAAAATTATATAAAGAAAAACGAAAACCGATTAAAAATCCGATTAATCGACCGGTTAATCGATTAATGAACTACGATTAACCCAGTTAAAACTCTTAATCGATTCCCACCCCTAATTACCTAATGCATATAAAAAATATCCTTGTGCCAAGTTTTCTTAGAATAAAAAGGCATACAGGTTCTTTTTTACCACCTAACAAAGAAAGCAAAATGTTTCCTATGTTATGTTCTGTGTAAAATATTAAAATGTGCTTTTAAAAATACCGATCATGGACTTTAATGAATTAGAAATATACACATCAATTACGCTAATTGTACCATTTTCAACACAGAACATGCCTTAGAAAACTCGTATAACATATACTACCATTCAATAAATATTAGCGGAAATTAGAGCATGATCGTAGAGGTTGACAGGCAAACAAACAGAAAAACGAAATGAAGTCATACTCACTCTAAAACATTCTTATAACCTTTTAAAGCGCATTTCAAAACTGAACACGCATTTTTATTTATTTATTTTCTTTTAATACATTTTTTTCTGCGTGACTTTTTTTCCGGTGACTTTTTTTCTAGTGACTTTTTTTCCGGGCTTTTTCTTTTAGTGACTTTTTTTTCACCAATCATTGTAGATCACCCTCTCAAGAATGGTATAGATTTTAGTGAATACAGCACTTATAGTTTTTTTTTTTTTTTTTTTTTTGTCGCTTAATGTACACACAAACAGACATTTGTCTAAACACTATTATTAAGTTTTACACTACTATTAAATTATAAATTATAAGTGCTTTTGAAGTTATTATTACGCTAATTATACCATTTTCAACACAGAATATGCCATAGAAAACTCCTATAACATATACAGTGAAACCTCTCAAGTTGGACACCCCTCTAAGTTGGACACTTTTTCTCGGAACGGAATGTATCCATAGGATTAACATTATGTCCAACCTCTATAAGTTGGACACCCCTCTAACTTGGAAGTTGGACAGTCAAATACTGTCCTAAGTTGGACACTTTTACCCAATGAGACAGGAAAAAAAGATATAAAATTTCGGTTTTCTTACCTTTTTTTTTTAGAAATTTTACTTATCTCTTGTTGAAATAGCTGTTAATATCAAAAAACAATGTTTCTTTTCACAATATATTCATCTCTGTCTCAACCTATAAAAAAAATATTTATTTTCTTCAATTGAAAAGTTCACAAATAACTGAATTTTGGCGCATAATGAAAGAGTCTTTCTTTTTATTGATTTGCATGAATTGTTTTTGTCCTTTTCTCCAGGAAATATCCAATAGAAATCCTTACAGGCATGTTTTGACTTAGACTGTTTTAAAATGAGCATTAGACAATACATTTCGGTTTTTAGGGTTCATCTTCATTTGTCCCTTTTATTTTTCCTACCAAGTTTTACTTGAGTGTATAATTGCACTAAACTTAGTATGTGAGAGATCTATCAATAGTGAAAAAAGATGCTAATTCAATATGGGTGCATATCAATCGACAGGTGTCGCATATACGCTGCAGTTTTCCCCATTCACGGAAAAATTATATCTCATTTTTAAGAACGAATAAATTCACCAAACTTCATAAGTGAGATGGCTATTATGAAAATTAATGTTATCTTAATTTGGGTATATATCAGTATCAGTAGACAAAATGGTGCTACTGTTAATCATATTCTCCGATTTTCCATATGACTACCACAGCGTCTATTGAATAAAATTGCACCAAAATGCATATGCAAAATCTTTATTGATTAAATTTTCATTCATATTAACTGGTGGATGGCGCTAATATATAAAAAAATTGTAGAAGAAAATGTTATTATGGCCACAATATACCAGTTTAAATTTAGATTTTAAATTGGCAAATTAATAATTTTTTGTATATAAGTTATGAATACTTAATTATGTTATATTTAGATATGATTAAAGGTTAAAAGGCATGCATACATACAGTTTAAATAACTCGAAAAGTGTAAGCCCCCCTATAAGTTGGACACCTCTCTAAGTTGGACACTTTTTCCTGGAACCGCAGGTGTCCAACTTAGAGAGGTTTTACTGTACTACCATTCAATAAATATTAGCGGAAATTAGAGCATGATCGTAGAGGTTGACAGGCAAACAAACAGAAAGACACTCATGCTCACTCTAAAACGTTCATAGAACCTTTTAAAGCGCATTTCAAAACTGAAAACGCATTTTTATTTATTTATTTTCTTTTAATACATTTTTTTTTCTGGTGACTTTTTTCGCGGGGCATTTTTTTCTAGTGACTTTTTTCCCACCATTCCCGCAGAGCATGAATATTGCTTGTTGAGGAATAGTCCTTTAGGAGGAATAGTCCCCAGCTATAGTCCTTTTCCTAAAGCTTGAGATGGTTTTCTCCTAAACTTGCCTAAATACGTGCTAGAACCTCTAAATCTGCCTTCAAACTCTGGCAACTTGCAAAGCGGCAAGTGCGGCTCTATTGATATTTCTTTGATGTGGTATTTGAGAGTCGACGCTCGCTGCAGTCGTCGCTCACAAATCTTCCAGTGCGATAATTGCATGAGAGCTGGGTCTCTTTTGTAAAAGAGCAATAAAAAGTAATGTCCTTCATTGTAAATGTGTGCAAAATTTCAAGGGTCACTTTCGGACAATGGATAATTTACGACTTTTAAAGCTCTGCCTCGTTGCCAGAGTTTCAAGGCAACTTTAAGTATCCTTCAGATACTAGCAACGGTGCAGAGCTTCAAAACTCATAAATTATCCATTGTCCGAAAGCGACCTTTGACATTTTGCATTACAATGAAGGACATTACTTTTTATTGCTCTTTTACAAAAGAGATTCAATTTCGATCGCAGTAGGAGGTTTGTCAGCCCAGAAAATCTCTCTCCTGCTTCGCGTCAATTCGATTCCTACATCAAAGGGATATCAAAAGAAACTGAAGTTGAAGCCAGTCTCTGAAGGGTCCTTTAGAAAGACTCCCACGGAGGGCACTCCGCCTCAGGCCTAGGATCCAAGAGCAGTCAATCGGCCTAAAGAAGCGTTTAAACACTAGCGACGAGGCAGAGCTTCAAAAGTCGTAAATTATCCATTGTCGGAAAGTAACCCTTGAAATTTTGGACATGTTTATAATGAAGGCCATTACTTTTTATTGCTCTTTTACAAAAGAGACCCAAGTTCCTCATGCCAATTATCGCAGTAGAAGGTTTGTCAGGGGAGATAACTGCTCTTCAAGACAAGCGGCAATGTGAATCACACATCAAAGTATTTTGAATAGAAACCGCACTTGCCGCGTTGAAGTCGCTAGTATTTGTACGCACCTTTAATTCTCACAACCCAATCCTAAAGCTTGATTCACACTTGCTCGCCGATGCAAGTGTCAAGTCGGTTTTATTCAAATTCCGTTTGGTTTGGTGTGGGTTTTAAGCTACCGTGAGCCTCGAAGGACGATCTCCTCCTCTGACAAACCTCCTGCTGTGATAATTGACATGGAAAACTTGGATCTCTTTTGTAAAATTCTTCAAGGAGCAATAAAAATAATGTCCTAATAATGTTTGTAAATATGTCTAAAAATTCAAGAGTCACTTTCCTATAAGGAATATCATTTTGCACTCGGCACCACGCGCAAGTGTCAACCGAGCTTTGGAATAGGCGGGTCAGGGTCAGTCAGAGATGCGTACCATTATCAGAGACAAGTGCCCCTATTGCTCATTATCACTCATTGGCTAATGCACATCTTACAGGAAACTCCCTCAACTTTCTCAATCATCGATTTTCTTGAGAAAATCACTGGCATAAAATTTTATCATAAATAGTATTTGCCTGAAATTTAACTGCTGAATCATAGTAGAAAAGCTGTAAAAAATATTAAAAATGAGGATAAATAAAAAAAATTCCCTTTTTTATATATTATTTTAATTCTCTCCCTCAGATTTCAAATTTTTCTTTGTGGTAGCAGCTTAGAAGAGGATTCCCCTAGAGTGCCTACAATGGGAGTCTTACTACTTTAGGCACCCTAGGTTCCTCTACCCCCCAAAATCAACAAGATGTTCTTCCGTCTGAAATACTAGGATGTTGCGTATTACACGCGAAAGACAATAATGGCCGACGTTATAATCCTCTGTACTTCACACAACAATTGTAACGCGATTAACGCTCTCGCACGATCTTTCCCAGTATATAACCCCTCTACTCTTCCCTCCAAATAAATACTTTTCAGAAAAAGCGAAGGGAAACTTCTCTCTGCAGTGCATACAAAAGGCGTCTCGACTCCACAACCGATATAGCGTAACAAGGACGAAAATGATCGCTCTGAACAAAACCCAAATCACGCTTTCCAACCACATATTCAAAATATCAAAAAGAAAGGGGAGGGAGGGAGAACTCTCCCTGCTAACGAGACTGATACCGGGGAGTTGTCGACAGACGATTTCTCCCCCCGGGCGGGATAATTACTACCACACTGGTGGCCCGTGTTTGCTCAACATTTGACCCCGCATCCTATATACGCTTTTTTGTTTTTTCTCTCTCGATCTTCGTTTCGTACGGATGATTTACAGGTGGCATTGGTGCCAAAGTAGGGTTGCCCGATTCCGAGTTGGCGATGGTAAAGCATTGGGCGCGTGTTTCTCAAAATTGTCAGTTTCGCATCGTATTCGTTTTCGTAGACTAGCTCCTCTTCCCATTAGAACAAACGATCAAAGAAAATCATGCAGCATTTCGGGCCAGTCAGCAGAGCCCGACTATGCTTTTCAGAGACCCGGGGCACAGACACTATTTGGAGGCCCCCCCCCTCCTTAACCGCAGAACTCAAGATATGTCCAGTTTGCAAAAAAATATTATCAATGTTGCTCGTCAATTAACACACCTTATATTTTCAGCTAACTTCAGGACATAAAATATCCCAAAAAGACCTCTTGAGCTCAATATTCAGCTAATTCTGACAGAAATTACTCAATTCACATACTTTGTAGAATCTCTGTGAATCAAACTGAATTCTGATTCAGTTATTTGTTCGTATGATCTAAGATTGACTTTTTTTAATTCAGGATGCAAAATATCAGCTGCATAATGAATTAGTTTGAATGTTATTCCTTTTGTTTTTTCTAATGTTTTAGATGTATCCTCCCTTTTTATTCATTAAAAAATCGAGCTAAGAAGTTCTTGCAAAATTCTGTTAATTATTAAAAAAAAAAAAAAAAAAAAATACATTAGCAAACTTGTTAATTCTTATTGGATAGCTACTATATCTTGCAGAAAAAAATCTCGAATGAAACAAAATGCATATGTATACATTATTTATGTTTATTCCTAATATTTGTCGATTTTTAGAAATATTAATTCATATTCATATATAAATGTTTAAATATAAATACTGTCTAGGATAATATTCTCTTTGATGAGATTATTCTCCATAAGATTATTACCGAGCATTTTATATCTCTAACAATAGTGCTAAAAGTAACCGAATAACTATTAGGTCAGCAAGAAATTTCTTTCAGTTTTTAAAAAGAGATAATACCAAAAACTTCATTTTGAAAATGAAGATGTATACTACTTAATTCCACCTTAACAACTTTTTACCTATTACGGTTAATCTTTATCACAAACTCTTGCACACATGAATTACATCATTGACAGAAAAATAACAAAGCAAACACAATGCTATCTCCTTTTGAAAACCGAAAGAACTTTCTTGCCAACCCAATACATTGATTACTCTATATAAATGTTATTTTTATAAAGCAAATCCATTAATTAATGTAGCTGAATAGGTGAAATTAATGGTTTCAGAAATAGGATTCAAATGTTAACACTAGATTTCCAATGAATTTTCAGGGTAGTCAAAATTACTAGTAAAAAAAATAAAAAAGAAAGAATAGGAAAAAATGATAGTACTAAAACTAAAAAAAATTTTTTTTTTTTTTCTAAATGCTTTTGGAAGATAACATTTAGTATTAAAAAGAAAAATATAAATCTGGAGTAAATTTATAAGCTACAAAAAAAAAAAAAAAAAAAAACTTTATTTGTTTGCTAAATATTAAATACATCCTTTTTTATGCCTATTGAATAAGTAAAATCTTAATGCTCAGCCAATTATATTATCTTTTAAATTTTTCACTATATTTTATTATATTGAAGTCAACTTTAAAGTAAAATTCTTGCAGTTACTCTTGCTATTGTTATTGTAAATACATATCCATATGCTGCTTAAAATAGAATCATATACTCAAAATACAAAACAATATATTTCATAACTGACATGAGTACAGCTATTTTGAGAGAATTTTTAGTAATTACCTATAAAACAAAAGTAGTAAATAAAGGATTTCTCTTTCCTTTCCATTATGAATTAAAGCACAAATTTTGCTTTACTGTGACGTATAGTTTAAAATGCTATTTTGTTTAATATTAAATATTTTAGTAGTTACAGAAAATCTAAATTTTGTTTAAAATAAAGAAATATTACTTTAATTGTTGGGATAAAAAATCAACTTATATGCACCTAAAATCTAAGCAGCAAATAAATGAATACTGATATTCGGTTTTTATTTATTTATTTTTTATCTAAAAATAATCACAATAATAATAATAATAAACTATAGTTATTATGTAAATGTAAAAACATATTTTGAAGTACTTTTTCAGTTTTTAAGATTTATTGTTAATAGTTAAAATTTCTTTAAATTAAAATAACTCAAAAATATTAAGTTCATAACATTTCATCAACAGTTATTTCAATTACATAGTTAGAGTTAGTAGTAATATAAAATGGTTTCTAATATAAAAAACAATTCGGATAATTTTACAGTTACCTACATTTTAATTGACATTTTTCTTACTTTCTTTTCAGCAAAATTTGTTATAATATCTTCATAGTTTAATTTGTCAGTTACATCACTTTCCATACATAATAATGCCAAATTTGAAAGTTTTTCTTGGTCCATTGTTGTACGAGATTTGGATTTTAAGCGCTTTAATAATGAAAATGATCTTTCACCACTGCAGTTCGAAATTGGTATGCTTAAAAAGATTCGTAAGGCAGTTTCAAGATTGGGAAATGTGGAGCTTAAGTTTAGTTCTTTCAACTGATTGAATATCTCAGGAACACATTTATTTTCTTCAGAAGTAAAAGTCATGAACTGTAAAAGTTCATCTGAAAAATCATCAGATAAATCATTTGGATAGCTTTTTTGCAAAACTTTTGCTTCATTGCTTAGCGACTTACTTTTTAAATTTATAAGACATGAAAACTTTTGCACTATCTCTGTATAAGGTTCTTTTCTTCTACTCAGATTAGAAATTAAATTGTCACAAAGAGAATAATGACATGAAGTAATAAATGTTTCACGAGGAGACAATTCTGCTTCTGGGGTATTTTTATCATCTAACCATTTACTTCTTGGAACAAACCTTTTTCTTGAAATTGTATATGTGGCATTAGGTAACATAGTTAGAGCTTCTTCTTCATATTTATCATAATTATCTCTCACAAACTGCACAAAGTTAATCAAAGACGAAAAAAGTTTTGGGAGGGTACATAAATTTACGGATGGATCTTGAACAGTTTTGTTAGCTGCATTTAGACGTTGTAATATTTTATTCCATACAACAAGGTTTATAACTGTTTCCAGTTTACTTAATTCACCATGCAGGGTTTTTGATTCATTTTTGGTTGCAGACGTTTCATTTTCACTGCATGCAAATTCAATTAAAGTTTCACATATATATTTATAGTTTTTATGCAATGCTTTGACTGCTTCAGCATCAGCTGACCATCTTGTATTTGAACGGCTTTTCAATGTCAACAGAGAAGATTCCTTTTCTTTTATTTTACTATTTATGATTTGCCAACGGTGTGTAGAAATTGAGAAAAAATTATAAATCTGTTGAATCAAACTAAAGAATTTTGAAACGATTAAATTGGCTTCTGCTGCATTGGATCCCACTAAGTTTAACGAATGTGATGCACATGATACGTAGCTTGCATATGGATTTACAGCTTTTAAACGAGCTTGCAAGCCTGAATATCTGCCAGCCATGTTGCTGGCATTGTCGTAACTTTGGCCTCGGCAATCCTGAATATCTAAATTTAAATTATCCAGGCAAGCTGAAATTAATTCAAATAGATGTTCTGCACGGTGATTCTCCGTTGGAATGAATGTTAAAAATCTTTCCACAGGCAAATTATCAGGAGCCACATATCGAATAATTAAACATAACTGATCTACGTGAGAAAGATCGGGTGTAGAATCAGTTATGATGGAATAATATTTGGCGAGTTTCACTTCTTTAACGATTTCATTTTGTACTTTTTGTGCCATAATGCCAATAAATTCATTAATTGTTGTGGAAGAGATATAATTTGCCCTGCCCGTTCCACAATTGCCATAGTTATTCAAATGATTTGCTAGAAATGGATCAAATTCGGATATTAATTCCAAACAACCTAAAAAATTTCCATTATTCACAGATCCAATTGTTTCATCATTTCCAAAAAAAGACATGCCTCTCTTCGATAAAAATTTTATAGTTGCAACTACTCTTCTTAGGACATCCCGCCAATACTTAGTTTCACTATTAAATTGAGAAACTAACTTTGAATCTATTCTCTGTTTTGAGTTTAATCTCAATGACATGGAAATAATAGCTTCTCTATGCGGCAAAGAATTTTCATGCTCACAAAGCCTGTCGTTCACATGTTTCCAATCATTGAGACCAGAAGAAGTTAAGGCTGTTTTAACCTTACTGAACAATTTACACACCCAACAATATACAGACAAAGTTGAGGGTGATAATACTAACCATTCTCTTTTGACGATTTCATTATTTTTCTTATGCAAAAAGAATGAGTTTCTGGATAATGATCGCTTCTTATTCCCAATAATTTTTGTAGTTTGTGATAAAAATTCAATATTTTGATTAGGTGGATTTTTTATGAAATAGTCAATAAAATTATCACTATTATTATCATTCCAAGTTGCAGGATCAGTGTCAAATTTCTCACTATTTTTTGTATTTTCATTCTGGTTTGTTGAATCAAAACTTCCCACTGTAATTGCATTTTCTTTTTTCAAATTCTCAAACTTGTCAATCTCACTACAGTAATCAAACATTGCAATTGCATTCTTTATTTCATTTTCATTTAAACTTTCTAAATTTGAATCTTCCCCTATAATTACACCATCTTTTTCCTCATTTTTGCCATTTTGATTATCTGATATTTCTGAGGTGTTTATTATTTTACTTTCAATTTGGCTTGTTGAATGATAATCTTCCTCTGCATTTATTTTTTCATTGCAACAGGACAAAACTTGTGAGCTGTTTTCAGTTTCAACTTGAGCTCTCTCATTATTTTCATTTCTTTCACCTTCTAGCATCTTTTTTGTTTGTGTGCACTCAATTACATTTTCATCTTGGCCTGTAGTATCAGAATCTACTTCAGAAATCAAACCTTCTTTATCAATTTCCTTACTTGTGGTTGGGATAAGATATTTTCTAAAAGTATTCTGAAGTTTTTCTTTCTCCTCTTCTTTTAGTCGTTTTAATTTTCTTTTAGTTGATCCAGAAGGATGATATCTCTTTCGTTTTAGCATTGCTTTTCCAAGAAAGTTTTGATGGATTATATTGCAAAACTTAAACTAAAAATTAATAAAAGAGAAAGTTAAAATATTTGAACATGTTTTTTGCTTATCCAAATTCCAATCCAACGTGATTCCCGCATGCACATGCAATCGGTCGGTAAACATGAAACACCTCTAAACAGTTAAAATCACAGTCAGTTATAGGTTGAGTACACTAATCCTGCACAAATCAGAAATCATGGAACTGAATCAGAGATCCACTTAAAACACTGAATCACTAAATTTTTACTAATAATTCTGAATAATACTTTTTTATAATTAATCAATATCTACACACTATTTCTATCCGCGTTTGTAATGATCGATAGACGGCGCTTTGTGAACACTGCAGTTGTTAGTAAACATTAGCCACGTGTGTTACAATAGTGTTCTTGTTATTCTACTTAATATTCGTACTATAATTTCTCCGCCATTACATTATGGAAAATTGATTGCTTTTGGAAAAAATACTTCAGTTTATTCAAAGTTCGATCGGAAGTAGATTTTTAACTGAAGTTGAACAAATATTAATTTCAAATCATCTGATTAATTCTTTACTTCCATTAGCCGAAGCAACTGAAATTTTAAATTCGTCATTTGGAAATAAATGGAAGCTCAATTCTGGATTTCTTGATGCTTTGGATTTACACTGTGGCACACAAAAGTATGTGTTATCTTTTTTACCGTATTTATTCATTTTTATTCAATAAATATATGTGAAACTAAACATCGGCTAGCAATGGCGGCTATATGGAATTCGAATTAAACCATGTTTATTGTAATTTCACCGTAGCCCACCAGAGGGCGAGCATTTCATTACAATCGCGGATTGTGTGGATTTGCAATTCAAGGAGTTAAATTTAGGGTGACCAGATTTCAATTTCAAGGCAAATATGGTAGTTTCTCTGAATTTCAAGGATAAATTAAATAATCACTTTAAATAGTAAAGTTTTAATAATTCTTAAATATAAATTACCAGAAAGAATTTATTTGAGCTTTTTTATCTTACATATATAAGCTGGCCAAATTAGAGTACCTTTATAATAAAGTGGTGTTAAAAATTGGATGATTTATGGATGAATTTTTTCATTTCTAATAAATAAGGACAAAAAAGAAAGCACTGTTGATTAGTAATTTGTAATCTACAATTTTTAAAACTTAGAAAAGTTCCTTCAAAATAAAAGCTGTCCCCAGAAAATGGGAACATTTAGTCAGCTTATACATAAAATAAATTATTATAATAAAACATTAATAACTTTGTAACCAGCGTCCCCAAATATGTTCTAATTTTTGGGGGACAAAGATAGTTTTTGAGGACTGTCTCAAGGAATTTCCCCTAGATTCTTTGACTGGTCCTCTGGATTCGAAGACGGCTGATCACCCTAGTTAAATAACAAATCGTCGCCAATTGCTAGGTTAACCAAATGTCCCCATTTTCTGGGAACAGTCTTTATTTTGAAGGCATTTTTCGGTGTTTTTAAAAAATTGTAAATTATTTATCATTGGCATTTTTTTTTTTTTTTTTTTTTTTGTCCTTAATTATTAAGAATGAAAAAATACATCCGTAATTGCATGATTGTAGCAATTTTTAACACTTTTGTTTTATAAACATACTCTGATTAGCTGTTGTGCGAAGTAAAACTGCCTCAAAATGCCAAAACTTTACAGGGACTTTAGTGGCGATTATCTGGGGTACATTCTTACGGGTATTCAAAAGCAAGATTCAAATTACAAAATATCATATACTATACCTGAGTCTAACTTTTCTTTTTTCATGAGATTAGAAAGAGAAAAATTTAACAATTTTTATAAATTCAATGATAAAGTATAGAAACAAAAAGTTTCAATCACCACTTTGGATTTTACTAAACATATGAGGTGAATTTACGTACTATTACTTTGAGGTTTTTGGAGGCCCCCTAAATTTGGAGGCCCTGGGCCAGTGCCCCGTGTGCCCGTGCGGTAGTCTGGCCCTGCCAGTCAGTACTCGGGGGGATTGCTCGACTTTGCAAATAAGTGATCGAGTACCAAATTGGTTGAGTCATTCCCTCCGTCGAGGGCCAAAATTGTGATGGCATATCTACTGACCAAGAAATGGGCGATATTGAAAATCTTACATCGCGGTATACAATCACCTTTATATCGCGATTTAAAGATATCAATTAAAAAAAAAAATCTATTTATACTAATATTTTGGGAATGTTTCGAAAAATATTTTTTCAAATATGTTTTATTTTGATGAAAATTTTTATATTCTATAAAATTGTCAAAAATTACTTAAATCTTTCTTCAAAACTCTAAAACCGAAGTAATTCGTCGTCACCTGAATGAGTGAGTGAGTGGATTTTACGTTGCATTAATGCTACGTTATAGGCGACGGTCTGAAACTCACCACTAAAAGGTGGTCCAGAGACATGCCATCACAATGTCGATTTCTCACGGAAGGGAAGTCGTCAATTGATAAATTCACTTCCTACCTGACAGATCAAAAGATCGACAACATAAATATACAAATATGACGTCAATCAATACTTGCAAATAATATCAAAATATAAGACAGCCCTTTCATACCAGAACATCGGCAATCAAGCTAAACCAAAGCACACTTTCCCAAATGTCGCAGCTGATTTCGGTAGGATGCCTGCACTAATGTTACCTCAATATATCGAAAATCGGCATAAGATGAAATCGATTTAGCGATATAGAGGTTTAAATCAATATATCGCAAAGTCCTACCCTTAGATGTAATTCCTAGAACTTTGTCAATAGTCCACTACGTAGCTTCGTTTGACATCCAAACATCTCCCCCCCCCCCCGCCAAAAAAAAAAAAAAAAAAAAAATATCTCATCGAAAAAATTTGGTAGCTGCGGGTAATCTAAACAGAGAACTTCCCAATCCCTTTACTTTTGGATGGATTTAGTATGCTCCCTACTCTAACTATTTTAAAATGCCATTATCGCTTTTTTTTCCCCCAATTATTTCATTTGTCACTCGCCTCATGGCGATTAAACGAAATAAAGTGACGAATTAACCCTATGGCGAGCCGTTTTGCATACCAGCAAAACAATGTATTTGATTATAGTACATGATTTTGTTATTAGGTGGCGCCACTATTAAATTATGGAACCGTGTTAAGATGGATTTGGGCTGATTAGTTTTGATTTAAAAGTAACAAAAACTGTACATAATTAAATGTATATATTTATATATAGTAATTTGAACAGATTGTTTATGCCCAGTGTGTTTATCTAAACTAAACTCCAATTAAAAGTGCAACTTTGCTGATGTGCAATCACTCAACATTTGTCGATAAAACGACACGCATGGCTGTTCGCACATTTTTTAGACGATTTTATTTCGCAGTAAGAAAAAAGACTTCCTAACAGTCAACCTAAGACTTCCTAACAGTCAACGAACTCGTGGATCTTGTCTGACTCCGTCAGACAAGGAGGATAAGCAACAACAATAACAAATAAAGAAATGTCAAGTTTGAAAAATCGGAGAAACTCCGATTAAATAGGAGCACTTAGCAGCTATGCCATATGCTTATTATTATTTGTAATGGTTGTTTCACTTTTTAAACTGTTATTTCAAGAAATTACCTCTCTACAATTTTGAGACACTCTGCATTTGACCTCTACTTAATGAATAACTTCATATTTAAAATTGCGGTGATGTCCCTTCTAACTTACCTTGTGGATGATCAGCATAATCAGGTCGCATAATAGATTCAGGTACCTCTCTTTTAGGAGTCTAAAAAGAGAATGAACGACAATATATGAACAGGACAAAATTAAAGTAAACACAAATGTTAAACATAATAAGAGTCCAAATGTTTAAATTTAATATGAAATGTTTTTTGAAGAATGTGATACCTATACAGAGGCTGTTCACACATTTTTTAGATGATTTTATTTCACAGTAAGAAAAAATCGTTTGCATTGAGAATTTTATTTTCACAACAGTTATATTTTTGGAAGTTTTATTTATCTTCTGATATTTAGAATTTTTGTTTAGATGCAAAAATGCGCTTTTAAAATGGCAGTGGATGGAAGGATAGGTTTCCACTCTTTCCAAAGATAGTTTTTAGTGAAATCTTTATGAAAAGCATTTATCAGGAGAAAAATGGAAAAATGTTGCAACAACAGATGAATCCTGGGTCTATTTAAGTGGTTGCAATAAAAGAAGGTCAATTTATTATCACAAAAGTGGAGAAAAAAAAATTTTGCTACATGGCTCAAAGCATCAAAAGAGAGTTTTTCTAAAGGATTTATGATTGCCACTGGTTTTTTCATACAAGCGCAAGATAAAAGCAAACAAATGTGACAAAAATGTCAAAATCAACTCTAAATACTCTCAAGAACATATTTTAATTCCAATTTTTAAAAATGAAAATCCAGATCTTTATCCACAATGCTATCAATCCGTTGAACTGCATCAAGACAAAACAAGCAGCCACACATCACAATCCGCAATTGCTTTTCTAGAAAAAAATGGAACAAAAAACGGGAATTAAAACCATACCCTTCACTGACATTCCTGCTAAATCTTCTGATGTATCACTGTTGGATTTTTGTGTTTTTTGACTCTTAAAATCAACATTATCCAAACACCGACCTACAACGCTTTGTGGACTCTGGAAAGCCGTTCAAGAGGAGTAGAAAAATATACCTCTTCCGATATTATAAAAAGCATTATTATCATAGAAATTAGGATGTAGAATGTTAGTTAAGAACAAGGACTGTCAAACTGAACAAATAAAACACGAAATAGGAGTGAAATTGCTTCAGTACACTCCATCAAAATCGTCTAAAAAATGTGCGAATAGCCTCTGTAAAGGAGAATTTCTTTTAGTATAATTACTCTCTATACTTTTTTTCTTCTTAAAACTTTTCGAATTCCGGTTTTCGGTGGATTTGCACGTTTTGAGAGTTCAAAACACTATTGGACCATTTTTTTAAATTTCTGTCTGTGTGTGACAGACAAAACTTTTGTATATCGCAGGAACTACCGCACAGAATTGCGTAAAAATTTATATGTAGAAACACATTCAGATAAATTAGTGCCTATCAAATTTTGATGCATTATATTTCTCCCATTTAATGGAAAGCTCTATCTTAAGTTCTCTTATGTAAAATCGAACAAAATTTGATGCGTAGGGAAGACATTATGAAACATAATGCTAATTCAATTCGAGTGCCTATCGGGTGATAGGTGGTGCTGCTATGCTGCATTTCCTCCCTGATTGCGAATGCTATATCTCAGATTGTATTAAATACAGGATAGGTACATTGTGTATAGGTTTATGTGTGGATCATCATAAAACACTAAGCGTGCAATTTGCGTGTCAACAGGTGGAGTTGCTGTGCTGCAATTTACACCGTGAATAGGAAGGCTAAATCCCAATTTTTATGTCAAGCAACTTGCACGAATCTTGATATATGAGATAACTATTATAAAAACGACTTAATGTGAGTGCATATATGCCGACAGGTGGCGCTGCTATTGTGATTTTTTCACGTTGCTGCATTGCATCTCAGCATCAAAAGATGCTGAGATGCTAAACAGAGCTAAAATCTTTAGTGTGGTAAGCCATAGTTAAACTTTTATGCATGTTAAATAGTAAACGGCGCTGTTATATAGAATAATACAGAAGAACATTTTGTGATGGCCACAACATACTACATATATAGTTTTTGTGAGTCTTAGGTGCATAGGTAATTATTTAAAAAATATTTACATTTGTAGAAACAACTCGCCACATTTTCTTCCTCGACGATTTTTAGAAAGGGTCTGTGTACGAGTGTATGGTGTTTCTCACGAACCAATGGGCGTCAATTTTACCACACTTAATATTTAGTTGGACTTTAACTGAAATCCATGCTGATTATCTTTTGGGATGTATCGCCCAACACGTGGTGCTGATAATGCTGCAAATTCCCCATATGGGAAGGCTATATCTGTGCTTTGATTGCGTTCACATCACGGATTAAAAGAGTATAGGATGTATTACGAATGTTACGGAAAGGTAGTAATTTTCATCTTACAGATAGAGGGCGACCAGATCTCGAAAATCCACCAATCAGCGCGTTTGTTTACATTTCTGGCTGTTCGTTCGTAGGTCGTTCTCGGAAATCGGATGATGACTGAAGCCAAAGGCGGGCTTTCACTTTCTTCCGGTAAGTTTCAAAAATACTACACCAGGCGGCGATTGAATCGCTTTCCTACACTCGGCTGAATTAATGCGGAAAAGAAAGCTCCAGTTCCCGTGCTCGCTACCCTATCTCGTTTTAATTCTTAAACAATCTTCTTCCGTGGTTCAAATGCACCAAACTTAGTACAGTGGAGCACCGTTTATACGTTTTTCAAGGGACCGTTCCTAAAAAACGTATAACTGAAAAAAACGTACAACTGAAAATTCGTATTTACATTAATGCACAATAAAGTGTCATATTAATAATAAAAGTCTAATCAATTTTCATGATTTCCTTTACATGTATTCGACTAAGATATATTTTTAATTGAAATTGAAATATTTTTAAAAGGTAGGCTAAAAATTAAATGATAATTAAAAATATAGAAAATCAGAAAAAAAGTCTCATGATTTCGATTCTAATCTTTAAAGACAAAGCCTTTCGTTCTCTAAATACAAAATGCCTATAAAGTTGTGGTTTTTTTTCCTTTCATATCCCATTCCTGGAATCAATTAAAGGAGATAGTGGGAGGGGAGGTCTACAAGTGGTCACCGGTACTTGTATACTTACCATCCAACCCAGTCCCCAACTGCTTATTTCTAAAAAATTCGCTAACACCCTACCCCATCCCTCAGTTTATCGATGCAGGCCGCACTTTGTTCTATAACCGAACTTTGTTACCATAGTTCTAAAAAAAAAAATCGAAAAAGATAAGAATAAAACATAGACAGCGTACTTTTTTTTTTTTTTAAATCCTGGAATGAAACTCAAACTTGGGATTCTACAAGGGGGAAAAAACGTATAAATGAAATTAAGAATTTACTCGAGTCGTATAAACGAAATATTTTAACATTAAAATTCAATGGAATGATTTGGGACCGAAGTCGAAAAACGTATAAATGAGAAAAACGTATAAATGAGAAACGTATAAAAGGTGTTCCACTGTATATGATACGCCTTTTTTGTAAAAACATGCTGAATCAATTTTGGCGCTTATTAGACAGGTGGTTTTGCTATGCTGCCATTTAATCTCGTTTACGGGAAGGCAAAATCTCAAAATCTATCACATAAAATTTCACTATATTTGGTACGTGAGATGGCACGAAAAATTATCAAGATTCTTACCGACCGACTGCTATCAATCTCTGTGATTTTCCAGTCGGCTGTGTCTCAACATCTATAGCTTAAAACTGCAGCAAATTGTATACAAAAAACGTCAATCGTGAGAAGTTTAGACGATTAAATTTTTTTTGCATCTCAACCGAAGCTTATACAGAATGATACAGAAGAAAGTTTTTTGTTGTTCATAGCATATTAGTTTCTTAACCTTTTCAATGGAGTTCTTATAAGATCCTGCAATGAACCGTGACAACTGTTCTCACAGTCCCATTTTAAAGGATACGTATTACAATTCGAAATTTTTGGTATAGACTCATAATTAGAGGCCGAGTTGGGTTAAATTGTTTTGAAATCGGATGTTGCGGGTCATGATTACACAGGATTCGTTAACAACTTATCGAATCAGAACATTTAGATTTTCGTGGTGAAATAATAAAAATTTCCTAAAATCAGTGATGCCAGATTGGGGATTTTGTCCCCATTTTGGGGATTTTTTAGGCTTCTGGGGACAATTTTGGGGACCCAATGTTTGTGGGGACTTTTTTGGGGAATTCTAAAATTTTTGGGGACAAATCTATTGGGAGTTCAACTTTCTGTCAATGTTGGCAACGTAATGATTTATCCCTGCGACCAGGGATTTTCAATAGCTTTATTGTTATTTGGTGATTTTTTTTTTTTTTTTTTTCAAAAAGGGCTTTCATTTGGGGAAAAATCTGAGCTTAAATCCACTTATATCTGCTTGATATTTTTTTTTTTTTGAAAAAAATTTTTATTTTCCCTTTTCAGCAGAAATCAAGTTGGGGATTTTTTCGAAAAAACCCTGATTTGGGGAAATTTGAAGACCTGTTTGGGGAAATAATTTTCGATCATCTGGCATCACTGCCTAAAATTCCTCTTGTTATGAAGTTTGTTGCTGCAGTGGTCGTTGTTTAGTGAAGAAAACTGCAAGAAAAGGTCAACAAGCAACGTTACAAAAATATAGTTGATTGCAGTCATCAGAATGTCTTTATTGAGGAAACTCTCCAAAAATATCAATGATAAATAGTTCCAAAAATTTAATACAGAGCGTTGTAAAATGTTTAATAACGATGCAAATAAGCCCTGGTGAGACATCGAGAGGGTCGAATAAGAAGGGGAGAGAGACTATGTGACTTAGTTATTCGATGATCCGGAGCAGTTCTGAGTTCCTTTCACTAGAACAGATCTGGGATGTCTGAAGTAAAAAAGCCAATAATATTCAGAAAAAAAAAAAAAAAAAAAAAAAAAAAAAAACCAGCCAAATTGTAGAGCCAAATACCTTTGTTTCTCGAATAAAATGATATAAATATTTTGAATTCAAAAATTCGTTATTAAAACTTATAGCCAATTATTTCGCCAATGAAATAAATCACACGAATCAAAATCCGTTATATCTGACGATTACAGTATGTATAATTGTAATTTAGAAACTAAATCCTTTTTACTTTCCGAACACTATAGTGAGGAAAGTATTGTAATCATGTCAAAAATCCGAATTCGAGATTTTGATGTTTCTATACGTTTTGAGGTCCCCTGAGTCCGTTTTCACTATTTTTACGATGATGTATGTATGTGTGTATGTTTGTGAACACGCTAGCGTCTAAAGGCTTTGTTCGATTAACCTGAAAGTTGGTACGTACATTGTAAGTCACCATAGTACGAACCCTATAGATTTTGGTGAATCTAGCACTTATAGTTTTTTTACAGGGACACAAAGAAAAATTCTTTATCATTATGGCCTATGGGACCAAAATCTTAAAAGTGCGATAACATCTAAACGCGTTATTCAATTGAGCAAAAATTTTATACCCATATTATAGGTCACAGATACTCAATCTGTATAGATTTTGGAGAATCTAGCACTTATAGTTTTTTTTACAGGGACACAAAGAAAAATTCTTTATCATTAAGGCCAATGGGGCCAAATTTTTAAAAGTGTGATAGCGTCTAAACGCCTTATTAATCTGAGCAAAAAAATTGTACACATGTTATAGGTCGCATTTGCACCAACTGTATAGATTTTGGTGAATCTAGCACTACAGTTTTTTTACAGGGACACAAAGAAAAATTCTTTATCATTATGGCCTATGAGACCAAATTTTTAAAAGTGCGATAGCATCTAAACGCCTTATTCAATTGAGCTGAAAATTTGTATGAATATTATAAATCACTGTTGCACTAACTATAAGCATTTTGGTGAATCTAGCATCTATAGATTTTTACAGGGACAAAACGAAAAATTCTTTATCATTATGATCTAAGGGCTCAAAGTTCAGTAGCGTTAAATAAAACCTCGTGTGATATATGGAGAAAAAAACACTCTATTATGGTTTTCTCTCTTTTGTTTGTTTAGCAATTCCTCTTTATTTATTTTATCTACAAAACTGTTAGTTACTCAATGTTCGGAAAGTCGAGTGGAGTCACTCCAGATTTTTTTTTAAATGGTAGTATCTGACAGGGATTTCTAAATTTAGCTTTAGTGAAATAAACTTGTGCAATATATTTGATGCTGAGTTTTCTAAAAGAGTAATTTATTTAATAAATAATACTCTGATCTGTCAGTTAGTGGATTCTGATGGGTAATCAACAAGTTATTTATTAACCAAAAATATTTAAATTGCATACGTTAATGATATTTATTCAACAAACAAAGTAATAAATCTTACACTTAATTATTTGGGCTTAACGGAAAATACAAACCGTTCTCTTTCAACAAGTCTTTCTCATGATATTAAAAGAAAATTTGTATTATTCATTTAGATGAATTGACAGAACTGATATTAATATCAGTTCTTTCAAGATAATATCTTCTCAGATAATTTCGAGTACTTTAAATAACATAACTGCGAATTAGATTTAAACTAAATTTATTTATTTAATTATTTAATTGATAACTTGATACTAAATAAATTTAGAATAAAATTAGATGTATTTAAATTATATGTGAGTAACCTCTTGCTTTAGGCGAACTTTCTCAACGTGAAATCTGAAACTATAAAATTCGATACATACAATTAGGCGTTCGAGATCCTACTTTCGGTCTTTTTGGGTTTGCCCGTCAAAAAACAATGTTAAATCAACACAAGCAGTTCAGCTTTGTCCCTCGTTTTGAAAATATCAACTAAAACTTTAATATCCCGGTAACGAACAGTCGAAATCTCGTGCAACTTTGAAGGTTCATACAACCTTATCCTCATAGAAATATTTCATTTGCCCGGAATTTTTTTATCCCTTTTTCGAAGGGGCTACTGCTACAGTGAAACGTAACAATTATTATTTTACGAACTGTTGTAACCAGTCCGGTATTTGGAAAACACTTTAAAATGAACTTGATAAAAGCAAGAAAAAACTGCCTGCAGGGAGATCAGTGTCTTTTTACAAGCAGATAAAAAAAGACAGTCATCTGACATCCCAGCAGAACGTTGCTCGCATACCATCTTCCCCAAACTATCTGTTTTTTCCCTTTTACAAGATGATGTACCACTCTGTGGGAGGGTCTCACACAGATAGGGATCTCGTCGCTCTTTTCAGAAAGGTGTGAGTTTCACGCTGACCCCCGACGCAGACGATAATCACCACCTAGCGCCTTCCAGTCTCGTGCCGGCACAGCCCCCTGCCCCAATTCTCAGAAAAAAAGGAACCCAATTAAGGAAAGAAACCAGCGACCCCCGTGTCTCTGAGAAAAAAGTTAAGTGGGCAACTAACATGGAGCAAGTGGTTATATATAGGGCCTACCTGGTGTATTAGAATTTGAGTCTGATTGCGAATCAAGTTTACTTACTCGAACAGGAACCAGACTCAAATCTACAGCTTCTGACCCACGGCCCTCAAGTATTGTTCAATGTTGTTTTAGAAACGGAGTTAAAATTCTACACAGTAAAAGAAAATAGTTTTTTTTATTACAGAAAATATCGGCATGTTACAGAAAAAGAAATATGTTGGCAGAAATTTTCCATAGCAGAACAATACAGAAAACAATCGATTTTTTACCGTAGGACGCATTGCAGGAAAAAAAAAAAAAAAAAAAAAAAATCGCATTAAATGCAATTAGGTAGTTTTTTTTATAGGAGATCTACCTATTGCAATGGTTCTCATGACACGACTTCTGGAAAATTTCTTCATATCTTCACCGATCATGACCCCTAGAACCCAAAACCACCCTCCGTTCAAAAGTTTATATATATATATGTATAACATATTACTTACAAACTTTGAATAAACACCATAACATGCAAGTTTGCGAGTTTATTGCATTTTATGGTGTTTATTCAAAGTTTGTAAGTATTTTTTACAACGCCAGTTTTGTGGTGCTTTTTTATTATATATGTATAACGCTTTTTCCCATGTTAAGTTGTGAACACGATAACTGGAGTAATTTTTATTTAAATTTAACCAGCTGGGGATATGTTGTCAGGACAGTAAAAATCTCGGTCGAGTTCGTAGATGGGGCATCCAGCTCAAAGGGGGTGGAAATGGTGGGGGGGGGGATTTTTCACTTCCCATAATATCTTTAATATTGAATATAGGAAAATACTTCAAATCAGACGAATAACCGCCTTATCCTAAAGAACAACTTTTGTATTTAAACTTTTTCCATAACTTCAATTGCTTAAAAGTTACAAGTTAAAAAGTGATTTTTCATCCATTGTGATGAAGTCGACATTTCCTATAGCTTTCATTGCTTAAATTTATAATCTGATGCGTACGTCACGTGCAAACGATAATAAACTAGTATGTTGGGGACACCACAAGACTTTCTTCTATATTTTCCTATACAAATTCATTCAGTAACAATAGTAAAAAAAAAAAAAAACGTTTTTTTTTTTTTTTTTTTTTTTTTTTTTGTTAAAGGTAAAAAAAATCGATAACTTTGTTTTAAATTATCACAGATTTTTAGTTCAACCATTCGTTTTAAAGGTATTGACGAGACCTTTCGAAAGATACTCATCTTGAAAATTTACCCCCCCCCCCCGGTGGGTACATCGCCCCAGGGGAGGAAGCGGTACCCCCACATGCACAATTTTTTTTTCCCTAATTAACTTCTACTATTATCAATAATTCATATTCATTTTACAATCACAGGTTAAGAATAACTCTCATTATGTACATTTATACGAAATTTTGTCCTATACTGTCATGTTAAAAATTTAGAAAAAATACGATCACCGCGCCACCTGTTGAGCGATTGATCTCCAAATCTAATCAGCACCAGTTTATGTCAAGGGCCAACTAAATGCCAAATTTGGTTAAATTTCGTATTTAAAAAAAAAAAAAAAAAAAAAAATTTCAAGTTTTTTTTCGTTAAAAGTAAAAAAAAAATCGATAACTTTGTTTTAAATTATTACAGTTTTATAATTCAACCATTTGTTTTAAAGGTATTGACGAGACCTTTCGAAAGATACCCATCTTGAAAATTTACTCCTCTCGAAGGGGGACTTAACCCCCCCCCCCCAGGGGGTGGCGAGGCTCCTACACATACAAAAAAAAAAAATCCCAGTTGACTATCTTTATTATAAATAATTCTTGTAAATTTCATAATGATTACTAAAAAATAATTCTCTTTATGCACATTTATACAAAATTTTGTCCTATATCACCCTGTTAAAAATTTAGAAAAAGCGGGATGGCAACGCAGCCTGTAAAACAATTTTTAACCAAAAGTGGATAGGCACTCATTTATGTCAAGGTGCAACTGCATACCAATTTGTAGGAAATTCTGTGCAGTAGTTCCTGAGATACAGTTGCCACAAAATTTTGTCACACACACACAGACTGACAGACAGACATTTTCTAAAAATGGTCAAATCGTGTTCTACAGCTCTCAAAACGTGTAAATCCATCCAAAACCCGAGGTCGAAAATTTTTACGAATCCAATACTTTCTTCTATTGATATAGAAGAAAGTAAAAAGATCACTGAAAATATAAAAACCATGGTAACAGCTTTAATTAATAATTTAAAAATATAAAATTAAAATAATACGTTAGTCTTGGTAAAAATATCGTTTGTGGTGAATAGTTTAGAACGCCGGTTTACGCAAGAATTTTAAATTTACGATTGAAATTGAGAGTAATACGTTACAGATTCCTTTGATTTTTTATCTTGTGAAAACAAAATAGTGGTCTTTGTAGTCCAGGCAACGAAGGCCAAAATTTGACGAATAGAGGAAAAAAATCGTGTAGTTTTGAAATTTTACATACTCATAGCCGAAAGGGTCCTGAATAACATACTAAAAGTCCCCGCCCGTGGGGGGTGAGCGGGAGGCAGGGGGGGCATTTAAGGGGGGCAATTTTCAGTTTTTATTAAATATCTTAAAAACTATCGCATTTAGAGAAAAAATGTCAGTTACAAAATTAATCTACGAAAAATTTCCTACAAAAATGTATAGTACATTTTGTTTGTACGATCATTAGTTTAGAAGATATAGGGAGATGAAATAACACATTTTCTTGAAAAATTCTGTTTTGCAATAGTAAAATCAACTAAAGTGTGCAATTAAAAGGGTTCTTGTCAAATATTTTCTAATGTAAAAAACAAATATATACATAGGGAATATGCAAGGATAATACAGCATGTTTTGTAAGTTTTAAATAATTTTAAGGCTAGCAGGCGCAAGTGGCGGTTTGAGTAAAAATCTAGATAACAAAGACCCAAAACCGATCAAAATTAAAAAAAAAAAAATCGTGTAGCTTAGAAATTGAGCACAGTTATAAAGTTAAGTGCCCTGAATAACATACTAAAAGTCCCTAACCATGGGGGGGGGGCATTTAAAGGGGGCACATTTCAGTTTTTATTAAGTACCTTGAAAACTATCGCATTTAGAGAAAAAAAAGTCTCAAAGCTATAAGATTTTTTTTAATGTTGATCAGTTTTGGGTTTTCGTTATCTGGATTTTTACCAAAACACCACTTGCGCCTACTAACCTTAAAATTATTTAAAACGTACAAAACATGCTGTATTATCCTTACATATTCCCTATGCAAATATTTGTTTTGTACATTAGAAAATATTTTATCAGAACCCTTTTAATTCCACAATTTAATTGATTTTACTATTGCAAAGAAAAAAAAAAAAAAAAAAAAAAAAAGAATTTTTCAAGAAAATGTGTTATTTCGTTCCCCTATATCTTCTAAACTGTTGATCATACAAACAAAATAGAATATACAATTTTTTTAGGAAATTTCACGTAGATTAATTTTGCAATTAAGATTTTTTTTTTCTCTAAATGCGATAGTTTTCAAGATACTTAATAAAAACTGAAATGTGCCCCATTTAAATGCCTCCCCCCCCCCCCATGGTTAGGGACTTTTAGTACGTTATTCAGGGCACTTAACTTCATAACTGTGCTCAATTTCTAAGCTACACGATTTTTTATTTATTTTTTTTTTTTTTTTTTAATGTTGATCGGTTTTGGGTCTTCGTTATCTAGATTTTTACTCAAACCGCCACTTGCGCCTGCTAGCCTTAAAATTATTTAAAACTTACAAAACATGCTGCATTATCCTTGCATATTCCCTATGTATATATTTGTTTTTTACATTAGAAAATATTTGAAAAGAACCCTTTTAATTGCACACTTTAGTTGCGTTTACTATTGCAAAAAAGAATTTTTCAATAAAATGCGTTATTTCATCTCCCTATCTCTTCTAAACTAATGATCATACAAACAAAATGTAATATACATTTTTGTAGAAAATTTTGCGTAGATTAATTTTGTAACTGACATTTTTTCTCTACATGCGACAGTTTTTAAGATATTTAATAAAAACTGAAAATTGCCCCCCTTAATTGCCCCCCCTGCCCCCCGCTCACCCCCCACGGGCGGGGACTTTTAGTATGTTGTTCAGGACCCTCTCGGCTATGAATGTGCAAAACTTCAAAACTACACGATTTTTTTTTTTCTATTTTTCTTATTTTGACTGGACTTATCCAGATTTTTACTCAAACCGCCACTTGCGCCTACTAGCCTTAAAATTATTTAAAACTTACAAAACATGCTGTATTATCTTTACATATTCCCTATGTATATATTTGTTTTTTACATTAGAAAATATTTGACAAGAACCCTTTTAATTTCACACTTTAGTTGCGTTTACTATTGCAAAAAAGAATTTTTCAAGAAAATGTGTTATTTCATCTCCCTATATCTTGTAAACTAATGATCGTACAAACAAAATGTAATGTACATTTGTAGGAAATTTTACGTAGATTAATTTTTTAATTGACATTTTTTCTCTACATGCGATAGTTTTTAAGATATTTAATAAAAACTGAAAATTGCCCCCCTTAATTGCCCCCCCTGTCCCCCGCTCACCCCCCACGGGCGGGGACTTTTAGTATGTTGTTCAGGACCACCTCGGCTATGAGTATGCAAAATTTCAAAACTACACGATTTTTTTCTTCTATTTTTCCTATTTTGACTGGACTTATCCAGATTTTTACTCAAACCGCCACTTGCGCCTACTAGCCTTAAAATTATTTAAAACTTACAAAACATGCTGTATTATCTTTACATATTCCCTATGTATATATTTGTTTTTTACATTAGAAAATATTTGACAAGAACCCTTTTAATTTCACACTTTAGTTGCGTTTACTATTGCAAAAAAGAATTTTTCAAGAAAATGTGTTATTTCATCTCCCTATATCTTGTAAACTAATGATCGTACAAACAAAATGTAATGTACATTTTTGTAGGAAATTTTACGTAGATTAATTTTTTAATTGACATTTTTTCTCTACATGCGATAGTTTTTAAGATATTTAATAAAAACTGAAAATTGCCCCCCTTAATTGCCCCCCCTGTCCCCCGCTCACCCCCCACGGGCGGGGACTTTTAGTATGTTGTTCAGGACCACCTCGGCTATGAGTATGCAAAATTTCAAAACTACACGATTTTTTTCTTCTATTTTTCCTATTTTGACTGGACTATTTGAGAGATATGAGGTTTTTGCGTGGGAAGAAAATATATTGACGTCAAAGCTGTCATTTTTCATCGCCAAGATCGCCTGATTTTGTCATCAAATAACGAATTTCGTCGCCAAGTCAAAAATTTCGTCATCAACTATCAAATTTTGCCGCCAAATCACAAATTGCATTGCTAAGTCGCAAGTTTTGTCACCAAATTGTATATCTTTATGGCTTCTATTTGTTGAATGATTATGAGCTTGGATTTTAAAAAATTGAATCATTTACTGACCAATAAATCTAGCCTAAAATTTTAAGTTGAATTAATAGTAGTAGTTGATAATTAAATTTCTTAAAAAAAAGAATAGCGACGTAAATAATGCAATGTGTGGGAACAAAGCCACACACACATTGAGTAAGTATGTGTTAATGCATATGTAGTATTTCTTTACTTTTGTAACATTAACAGGAATTTACCTTTGCCTTTCAGCTTGCCGAAAAGGGATTTTTTTTTTTTTTTTTTTTTTTTTTTTTTTTTTTCAGTTTGATCAGCCAGAATCGAAACAGTGTCCACACCACCCAGTGGGCGATGTTGTTATCCCCATGTTATCGTGCAAAGATTTTTGATGCCGAAAAAAAAGCTTTGGAATCGGCCATTAAGTGGTATTGAAAAAATCTGATGTGGGCACCACATGACTTCCTTATACACTTTTAGAAATATACATAATGTTAAAAAACATTGTCACTGGACCCGAAACAGTTGGCTAAAAATATTTAAAAAAAATGCATGCATACGTAAAAAAAAGAAAAATTGTGCCTTGAGGGGACTCATGTCAAAGTTGTGCCTTGGGGGGACTCATGTCAAAGTTGGGCCTTGGGGGAACTCATGTCAAAGTTGTACCTTGGGGGTGACTCATGTCAAAGTTGTGCCTTGGGGGGGACTCATGTGCCTTGGTGGGGTTTCATGTCAAAACTGTACCTTGGGGAGGGGATTCATGTCAAAGTTCTGCCTTGGGGGGGACTCATGTCAAAGTTGTGCCTTGGGGGGGACTCATGTCAAAGTTGTACCTGGGGGGGGACTCATATCAAAGTCGTGCCTTGGGGAGGGGACTCATGCCAAAGTTGTGCCTTGGGGGGGGGGGACTCATGTCAAAGTTGTGCCTTGGGGGGGGACTCATGTCAAAGTTGTGCCTTGGGGGGGGGACTGATGTCAACGTGTTCTGAACTTTTCTGAAAGTTTCAAATGTCTAGCTAGTCGAGAAGTCAGTTAAATTGCAAGATTTGCCCAAACCGTTTTTGAGCAATTACCGTTTTTTGATGCATTTTGCCCATTATGAACCTAATTTTCCTAAATATCTCCAAAGCGGAAAATCATATAAAGTCCAAAAAGGGAGGTGCACAACTAGGTGTTATAACAAACCTATGTACCAATTCGCAACATTCTACGTCCAACCGTTTTTGAGTTATGCGACATACACCCACACACACCCACACACAGACACACATACATACAGACGTCACGAAAAATTGAATCATTTACTGACCAATAAATCTAGCCTAAAATTTTAAGTAGAATTAATAGTAGTAGTTGATAATTAAATTTCTTAAAAAAAAGAATAGCGACGTAAATAATGCAATGTGTGGGAACAAAGCCACACACACATTGAGTAAGTATGTGTTAATGCATATGTAGTATTTCTTTACTTTTGTAACATTAACAGGAATTTACCTTTGCCTTTCAGCTTGCCGAAAAGGGATTTTTTTTTTTTTTTTTTTTTTTTTTTTTTTTTTTCAGTTTGATCAGCCAGAATCGAAACAGTGTCCACACCACCCAGTGGGCGATGTTGTTATCCCCATGTTATCGTGCAAAGATTTTTGATGCCGAAAAAAAAGCTTTGGAATCGGCCATTAAGTGGTATTGAAAAAATCTGATGTGGGCACCACATGACTTCCTTATACACTTTTAGAAATATACATAATGTTAAAAAACATTGTCACTGGACCCGAAACAGTTGGCTAAAAATATTAAAAAAAAATGCATGCATACGTAAAAAAAAAAAAATTGTGCCTTGAGGGGACTCATGTCAAAGTTGTGCCTTGGGGGGACTCATGTCAAAGTTGTGCCTTGGGGGAACTCATGTCAAAGTTGTACCTTGGGGGTGACTCATGTCAAAGTTGTGCCTTGGGGGGGACTCATGTCAAAGTTCTGCCTTGGGGGGGACTCATGTCAAAGTTGTACCTGGGGGGGGACTCATATCAAAGTCGTGCCTTGGGGAGGGGACTCATGCCAAAGTTGTGCCTTGGGGGGGGGACTCATGTCAAAGTTGTGCCTTGGGGGGGGACTCATGTCAAAGTTGTGCCTTGGGGGGGGGGGACTCATGTCAACGTGTTCTGAACTTTTCTGAAAGTTTCAAATGTCTAGCTAGTCGAGAAGTCATTTAAATTGCAAGATTTGTCCAAACCGTTTTTGAGCAATTACCGTTTTTTGATACATTTTGCCCATTATGAACCTAATTTTCCTAAATATCTCCAAAGCGGAAAATCATATAAAGTCCAAAAAGGGAGGTGCACAACTAGGTGTTATAACAAACCTATGTACCAATTCGCAACTTTCTACGTCCAACCGTTTTTGAGTTATGCGACATACACCCACACACACAGACACACATACATACAGACGTCACGAAAAATCGTGTAAAGTCGCTTATATCTCTAAAACGAGAGCTCGTGTTAAGACGAAACTTGCAGGTGTGCAACTAGACATCATGACTGTCACACGTATAAATTGGCAACATTCAGCGATCATTCGTTTTCGAGCAACGTGAAATACAAAATCCATTTCGCAAATCGGGATTACTATACTTCCTTATACTTTGTATAAGGAAGTAAAAAAGAAAAATGAATTTGAAACTGTATATGGAGTTTTTCATTCACCTTTAGTAAATAAATTATTCATACATTTTATTTGCTAAAATATTCGTGTGTATTCATTCTGGAAAAGATAAAATCGTCGGTAAAAAAATCGTTGGTAAAATCGCCGTCTTTTCCAAAGTGAAAAATAATCACTTTTTTCTTCCCAATGATCAATCTATATATTGTATTACTATATCTATGGAAAGTTTAGAATCTCTAGCTCTACAGTAACGAAAACTCAAACTGCAAATAGAAGACAATTTCTTGCAGGATAGTTTTACCTCTTTTGGATCGTTCCGACGACGGACGGCGGCGCCTCGGTGGTCATTTTTCTTTCCGCATGAAGGAAGAGGGATCCTCCATTCCTGGAAAAAACTGGACCACCCCTATCTTATCATTATCGCCTCAACTCGTATTACAAGACTCTTTTTTGAACCGAACGAGATAATGAAGTCAGTTTCAGCTCTATTATCTCCGATCTTGATGCACTGTCGAAATCGGACCTTTTTCCGTTGAAGGGGAACATTTTGGAGTGGAAATTTCTACAGTCGGAATTTGGGGTTCAAATACGCTTTAATTTTTGAATCCACAAAATTTCTTTCACTTCTAGAAATAATACTCTGTAAACATTTTATTAATCTATAACTGCTTAATTATAAAATTAAACGCTTCCAAACGATATTAGATATATTTTTTAAATAAATTAAATGATTATCTCCGTTTATTATCTCACGCTGTTAAATGTATTTTAAAAACTAGTACGTTATGGCCATCACAAAACTTCCTTCGCTGTTTTCCTCTACAAATTCATGTAACACAAATTATTTTCCATGATGAATGCAGACGATTTTCACCTTAGAAAAATATAGCAGTCACTGTCAAAAGAATATCCAGTTTGTGCCCTACAGACGATATCTGCAAAAAGCATTTTCTTTTCACCCTCTTCTTTTATGGGAAAAAAAAAAAAAATCTATAACTTTGTTTCAAATTATGATGGGGTTCGGCGGTATTTCAGTGCAAAAGCCATGAAAGTTCTGGAACTCTAGTACAGTTTCGAAACTTCGAAAACCCTAAACTATTATTTCTCGCCAAAATTCGGTCGCCAGCTTGCCAAGTTTGTCTCCAAGGTTGATCTCACTGAATGTGAATGACTGCCGCTTCATTTTCACTTTGCCTGTAAAACTACTTTCACTGGAACAGGACAACTCGGGCAGGGAAAAAGTCTTAATCTGTTGTAACAATAGTAATCACCGTAATATCCTTTACACAATTACATAATCACTGTAATGTCCTTTTACTGTTATTAAAAATATAATAATAATAATTTATGCTGCGTGAATTCGTATAGGTAATATAAGAAAGTCTTGTGGTGGCTGCAACATACTAGCTGTATTATTGTTGTTATTATTCCATATATTAATATTACTTATTTTGGAAATGGATGTAATGTAATGTATTGTTACTTATTTTTAAGTAAATATATGGGGGGGGGGGATGGTAGAGTTATTTTTTGATACGCCAATTTCTGAGATCTAAAACTGACCTACTTAAGCAGGATGACTGCTAACCTGTAAAACCCAACCTGTAACTATACACACAAATAAATTGCATAGATACCTTGAAAAGTAACGTATTATAGGGGAGACCCGTCTACCTAGGGCCACCCCACTTTATTTAAATAATATTTAATTTTAAGTTTTAATACTCAATTGGGCGAGTAACATCACCAATTGTTACACTTACAATCACTTTGGAACTTTTGAGGAGAAAGTTTTGACAAGTTACATGTAGAAAACGAATTTACATGGTTTGAAGTAAAATTTTGCAGCTCATCGCTTTTGCTATTTTACAAAGGCAAGTCAAATATTTTTCTTTCATTTCTAGTGTATAATTTTGCTTGTTATATATTGAGTAATAAATGAAATATTTAATTAGTCCTCTCTGCATGTGGATTTTTTAGTGGAAGGCATTTTGAATGAAGTTACCAATACTTGTACCTAGGGCCACATGACATTGTACCTAGGGCCAGTGTGTTGGTCCTTTTTGACAGTAAGGTTCGCCTGTGGACGTTTTTCTCATAAGTTACAATTCTTCAAAACAAAATTTCCCGTATTCACATTTATATTACAAATGGATATGCATTATAATAATACTCTCCCTCTAATAAAAGCATTTGCATCCATAGTATACTGATTCAGGGGTGATTGTGACTCAAAGGTAAAAACCCTGAAAATTAGAGCCTCAAATTAGAAAAAAACCCAAAATATTAAATAATACTCAAACTATTTAGGCCAGAAGCCCTCAAACTTTTTACGTTTCATTCACGTATCACCTGGATGACAAATGAACAACCAATGAAAACAAAAAATAACTTTATAGGAAATAAAAAATAGACATGGGTTAGAGTAAAAACCCTGAAATCAGGGGTAAACCCTGAACACAAACACCCCTGCTGATTGTACAAATATGAATATTGTGTATATTTTTTAGAAACAAATAACATACAAATTGCAAATGAAACGCCCACTGGTGGAGTTTCATATTTTCAAGTGACGTGTATCTACGTCAGCGGTTGCGAAAGTGTTAAGAAACACTGTATAGCCTATAGTAATTGGATGCTGGCAAACCCTGGTAAACCAATCACTATATATGACGTTTCTGAAAACGTTGGCAAGTCCTATCCGTCGGCCTTTACTCCTGTAAACATTCTATCAGGCTTTCGTGTATCCGGCATATAGCCAATGAATCAAAACACAAATGTGACTGAAAGACAAGATCCCTCCATAAATTAAAAAAGAAAAAAAAAAAAAAATTCCAGGAAGAAAGTGAACCAACAATGATAGAGCTGAATGTCTCTGTTTCGTGGCCTGTTGAAATTTCGAAACCTTCAACATCTAACATCTTTTCAGCAAAGCCTCCCACGCCAAAGGAAAGATGAGACCGAAAATCAGAGAGATCTAGAAATCTAAGAGACACTCCAGGAAAAAGAAAGAAATTGAAAAAAAAAAAAAAAAAAAAAAAAAAAAGAACTTTTTGTTAGAATATCCCAAAGAAAAAAAAAAAAAAGAGGTGAAAATTTTCGTGTTTCAAATTAAGGCAACAACACGATAATTATTATATCTATATTAATAAAATCAGAGTTTTGTCTGTAAATTTGTCGGAATCGAAAAATTTTGCGATATCTTCACGTTTCACACCCCATGAAAGCCGAAAATGACTTCAGAAAATTTTGCCTGTGTGTGTGTGTGTGTGTGTGTGTCTGTGTGTATGTCATCGTGTCCGAATGTCGCTTTTTTTGTCCGGGCATCACTCGAGAACGGCTGGACGGAATTCAACGACGCTTGGCAGGAATTTAGGTCTTCACCCAACTTAAAATTATATCTATCAACTTTTCAGAAATTCCCCCCCGTTCACCCCCTGGGGGGGTAAAAGACTAAAACACGTTTGTCCGGGCATCACTTGAGAACGGCTGGACGGAATTCAACGACGCTTGGCAGGAATTTAGGTCTTCACCCAACTTGAAATTATATCTATCAACTTTTCGGAAATTCCCCCCCGTTCCCCCCTAGGGGGTAAAAGACTAAAACACGTTTGTCCGGGCATCACTCGAGAACGGCTGGACGGAATTCAACGGCGCTTGGCAGAAACTTAGGTCTTCACCCAACTTGAAATTATATATATAGAAATTTTCAAAATTATAATTAGTGTTTAAATTGTGGGTAAAAAACGCCTGCGCATGCGCCATAAATATCTTTTCACTAAAATGCTTTGAATGAAAAAATGAAATATAAAAAGAAATTTTTAAGTTAAAGACTTTTGTATTCGCGTGATTTTCACTACAAATTATGAAAAGATTGAAATGAAGTGTTGCCATCTAAGTTTCATACTTTAGTTAATTTTAAAAAATCAAATTGTCGTATCGAAAAACTGTTTACACCCCAGGATTCAGAAAAATCACCTCTTTCATTTGGTACTGAATTTGTAACGATTGGTCCGATATTTCTAATTTATTTTTCCCTTTATCCGTTTTTCCGTTGCCACTTAAATTTCATACTTTAGTTATTTTATAAAAATCTAATTGTCGCATCGAAAAACTGTTTGAACCCCTGTATTCAGCAAAATCGCCGCTTTCATTCGGTATCAAATTTATAAATATAGGTCTGATATTTCTAATTTATTTTACCCTTTTTCCGTTTTCAACCCAGATTCGATATGGAACAGCTTTAGTATTGGATCCCTTTGGCAAAATTTGAAATTCGGTACCGAAGTAGCTCGGACGTTTCTCGCCAAGATCTTTATTTGCACAATTGAGATAGCCAATTCAGTTCATCGCAAAAATGGCTTAAAATATTTAAAGTCACCAAAGGGTTCCGATACTTAAGCTGTGCTTTTTGTATTTATTAGTGCTAGAGGCCTATTTCAGTCGGTACAGTTATCGAATTTTTATAGGTCACTCTTAATTAGTGCTAGAGGCCTATTTCAGTCGGTTTATTGAATGGGGATTTATTGAATGAAGTCCCCCCAAGGCACAACTTTGACATGAGTCCCCCCCCCAGGCCCAACTTTGACATGACTCCCCCCCCAAGGTACCCCTATTTCAGTCGGTACAGCGTTGTCGAATTTTTATAATACACTCTTAATAGTGCTAAGGGCCTATTTCAGTCGGTTTATTGAATGTGGATTTACTGAATGAAGTCCCCCCAAGGCACAATTTTGACATGAGTCCCCCCCCCCCAAGGTACCCCTATTTCAGTCGGTGCAGCGTTGTCGAATTTTTATAATACACTCTTAAAAGCGCTAAGGGCCTATTTCAGTCGGTTTATTGAATGGGGATTTATTGAATGAAGTCCCCCCAAAGCACAACTTCGACATGAGTCCCCCCCAAGGTACCCCTATTTCAGTCGGTACAGCGTTGTCGAATTTTTATAATACACTCTTAATAGTGCTAAGGGCCTATTTCAGTCGGTTTATTGAATGTGGATTTACTGAATGAAGTCCCCCCAAGGCACAACTTTGACATGAGTCCCCCCCCCAAGGTACCCCTATTTCAGTCGGTGCAGCGTTGTCGAATTTTTATAATACACTCTTAATAGTGCTAAGGGCCTATTTCAGTCGGTTTATTGAATGTGGATTTACTGAATGAAGTCCCCCCAAGGCACAATTTTGACATGAGTCCCTCCCAAGGTACCCCTATTTCAGTCGGTACAGCGTTGTCGAATTTTTATAATACACTCTTAATAGTGCTAAGGGCCTATTTCAGTCGGTTTATTGAATGGGGATTTATTGAATGAAGTCCCCCCAAAGCACAACTTCGACATGAGTCCCCCCCAAGGTACCCCTATTTCAGTCGGTACAGCGTTGTCGAATTTTTATAATACACTCTTAATAGTGCTAACAGCCTATTTCAGTCGGTTTATTGAATGGGGATTTATTGAATGAAGCCCCCCAAGGCACAACTTTGACATAAGTCCCCCCAGGCCCAACTTTGGCATGAGTCCCCCCCAAGGTACAACTTTGACATGAGTCCCCCCAAGGCCTAACTTTGACATGAGTCCCCCCCTAGGCCCAACTTTGACATGAGTCCCCCTAAGGCCCAACTTTGACATGAGTCCCCCCCAAGGTACAACTTTGACATGAGTCCCCCCCAAAGGCACACCTTTGACATGAGTCGCCCCCAAGGTACAACTTTGACATGAGTTCCCCCACCAAGGCACACCTTTGACATGAGTCCCACCAAGGCACACCTCCCCCTCATTGGGAAAAAGAGAAAAAACGTTGTTTTGCGGCTATAAGACAGTTTGGACTTCCAACGTTATTTGTTACAATATCTGCAGCTGAAACACATTGGTTTGATTTAATGAAAACTTTATCATGGAATTTAGATCGTCACGAATTAACTAAAGAAGAATTTGTCGATATTAACAAGTTTAGCTGTAGGCCTCTGGCACTAAATTAAAATCTTTCAATGTCAGATTTTCATGTTTTAAATAATGAAATAATGTCGTGTCTGTATAATTTTTATTTATAATTTTTTTTTCTATAATACTGTCTATTAAAGACTTCTGTGGTCACGAAATTTGGTGCGTAAATTATTTGTATGCATCCGCCACTTATTGTAACTGCATTTCACGAAATTCGAAATCCCCCCCCCCCCCTTCTCGGAGTCGGATGGCAATAAACATGTGTAAAAACATGTTTTTCCGTTTGAATTCGCTTTGAATTATCTTAGAATGGAGAATTTTGGTGTGTGGATATTGATTAAGTGTACGCATTATGTACATTAGTGGGATTTTGCAAATCTTCGAACTCACCCGCTGAGGGTGGGGGAAGTAAGAAGTGGGTAAGTTGTGCCGAAGACAGTGGGGACCCAGACTCGTAACATTGGTAGCGAGAAAACCTCTACCAATCACAGCGAGAACTTAGGTTATTAATAAAGATATGGCATTTTGACAAATCATTTAAGTTTAACGTCCAGCGAAGCGGGCAAAGCCTGCTAGTTATATGATAAATAAATATATTACTTGATATTGTTTCTTTTATAAAATACATGTTTATATGCTTATTTTCTATTCATTGCAAAATTAATACGAGATAATGGCCCTAGGTACAATGAGGTCTGGCCCCAGGTACAATGAGGGTGTTGTACCTAGGGCCGTTTTTTTTTAAAAACCTTCTATTTGTCGGAATTTATTATTTTAGGTATTTGTATTAATCCGAATTGGAAGTAATGAGTCCTAAAGATATGTACATATATCAGTTTGATAATTTTAAACAGGTCAAGGTCTCTGTTATGGGCCATTGAAAAAAAGCGGCCCTAGGTACACGGGTCTCCCCCACTGATCAATTCTTTTATGGAAGTGGACAAAACTTTAATTGCCAATCAAACACAAAATTGCAGTCTTCCGTAATATGCAGTGAAAGTTATTTTCAATGTCTTCTTGTTTGTGTGAATAGGGTATGCCTACCGCGATAAAACATAGAAAGAGAGTCTTTTTCTATACATTGACGTATGGAAGGGGAAATGAGAGTTTGTCTTTCAAATATTTAACTTAATTATTATTTCTAAAAAAAATTGTATAGAGTGTCACAACACTTATTTGTAGGATTGAAAAAGTTGAACCAGTGTTGTTAGACGCTAAAATTCGTGATCAAAAAAGGAATGGAAAGGGGCGTTAAATCATGAAAGTTCCAATAGAAATAATCATTCATAGAAACGGTTAAAAAAAAGAAGAAAAAGAAAAATTCTGTCAAAGACAGAATTTAGTTTAGTACGGAGGACTATTCATTTCAAGCTCTGAAATTTTTATTTTTTAATTTAATTTTTTGACGGTAAAAGTGGGCCTGTTAAAATAAATAAATAAATAAATAAAATAAGGTAGATTTACAGCAGAATGTGCTGGCAATATGGGTGCAGGGGGGGGGGGGGAGTTAGAAGTAATTTACAGCAGAAACAACCTTAAAAAGAGTCTCTCTTTACAGATGTTTCCGCTGTAAATTGCCGTATTTAACAGCAGAATGTAGTGACCGAGACCCTCGCTATCTATACAAGACCTGTCCAATCAGCCTCTTTCCAGCGCCGCGGAATTTGACTTGATTTAACTATGATTTCCGATAGGGGGCGCTAGGTATCGTCTAACAACAAAATAGCGGTTAGAGTATTTAAATATGCGATTACCGCGGTTTATTTATGCTATCATATTGTTTTCGACGTTTTTAATCAATTATTTTTTTGTGAAATTTATTAATGTGCTTAAAGGATGTCGTAGTGTTGCGTGCTTTTTTGCAAATCTAACAAAAACAAAGATTCTCGGGAGAAAAAGATCTCATTTCATGAGTTCCCAAGTGATATGAAATTGAAAATAAAATGGATCACATCAATATCTAGAAAAGGTATAAAATATAATAAAGTGCTAGGGTTTTACATTTATTGATTTCCAGCTATGGTTGATCAGAATCTGCAAATAATTTCACATCTATCACTATATATATTTAATGTGTAAAAAATGAAACAAACAACCCTTTAATAAAGCATTGATTAATCATCCATATACGCAAACAAACGCTGCTTAAAAGAAAAAAAAATGGGAGACAAAATATGTTGATTCTATTAAATACTTAAGGGTTTCAAAAAACTATTGTACATTTATTTTGTTACAACATATATTACTCGTCAATATTTAAAAAAGTATTGTGCTTTTAACTTCATTGCAATATGTTATCTCAATAATAAAGCCTTTGCATTTTTCTTTCCTTCTCTTTTAATATCTAGAAAAAGTGCAAGAGTATTTCTCGATGTCTTCTAAATAAGATTCTTTTTTAACTTAATTGAAATATGTAATCTTTAGATTGTAATTGATTCAGATTAATGCTTAACTCACAGCTCAAGAATTATAAGCAATTGCAAGAATAATTATAATTGTGCTAAAAAATTTTCGCTTAATGCATTTCTCAATTTAAAGAGGGTTTTTTAGTTAAGTTTTCAAAAAATAAAAAATACTGTACACAATGAAATTGTAGAAAGTAATTATAATATAGATGATTTTCCACATTAGAAAAAAAAAATGTAATTTTTTTATTTGTTACTTTCAGAAAGCTGTTTATAAATATTTTAAATTTACCCCCCCCACACACACACACTTAGAAAAAAAAATACTATTTTACAATTTTTCAACAGAATTCCAAATAATTCTGCAATAATTTTTAGGATTTAAAAATAATATGACTATTTTTCTTTCAATTTTAGCTATCTTTTATTTTTTACTTCCATTCTTCCATTATAAGTACTTTTGATAATTTTAAAACAAACTTAACATTTATATGTATTATATATATACATATATATTAAAAGCTTTGCTCCCACCAAGCAAATTTTCAAATGATACTTCTATTTAAAAATAATATAAGTATTTTAAAACTATTACTACAACAATATAAAATAACTATAAAAATTACTGATAAAGGTATTATATATCGGGCCTGATACAAAACAATATTACCAAAATTGCTCTTATATCTAAAAAATCAACAAAAACATTACTCAAAAAGTACTGATATTTTAATCAAGTATTTTATGCAAAATGCATGATGTTTTATTTCATATATATATATATATATATATATATATATTTTTTTTTTAATTAAATTTTTACTTTCTCTTTCTCATTTATATGGTAAGGAAATTATTTTCTTTCCTCTTTTTTTTTTTTTTTTTTGGGGGGGGGGGGGGGGTGGGCATTTAGCTTTTCTTGTATTTACATGTTTTTAAATCTCGTAAACCTGAAAATCACCTGTAATCTGTAAATGCTTCTAATTCACAAGTCATTTTTTAATATAAACAAAGAAATTTACAGCAAATATTTATGTCTTTAGCATTTACTACTAATTTTTGATGCAAGCATGATACGTGATCTTTCAAAATTTTATAATCACCAGCAATGTTTCTTTTTATGTGAGTGCAACATCTGTATCCATTAGTTTTTTCTCATGCAAAAATTATATGCATTTATCAATGTCCTGAATTGTCAGCATTTTTTTTTTTCTTTATGGAAGTTCAACATAAAAAACTCATTTTGTGTTGCATACATGTAGCAACCAGTTTGTTGATATTGTTTTATGCAAGAATTATATGTATTCTTCGAATACCCAGAAACTTCAGAATTGTGTTATTCTTTGAACTGCAGCATCTCTATTTGTAAATATTCTTTCACACAAGAATCATACGCCTTTTGAAAAGTATCTAGTATCATTGTGTCGTTTTTTGGACCGCAACATCTGTATTTGTAAATATTTTCTCACACATCAATTAATACATCCTTTGCCAAAGTTCCAGAATCATCAGCATATTGTCATTTTTTTAACTGCAGCATCTGTATTTGTAAATATTTTCTTACACAATAATTATATGCCTTTTGAAAAGTATCCAGAATCATTGTGTCATCTTTTGAAATGCAACATCTGTATTTGTAAATATTTTCTTACACATCAATTATACGCCTTTTGAAAAGTATCCAGTATCATTGTGTCGTTTCTTGGAGTGCAACATCTGTATTTGTAAATATTTTCTCACAACAATTAATACATCCTTTGCAAAAGTTCCAGAATCATCAGCATATTGTCATTTTTTTAACTGCAGCATCTGTATTTGTAAATATTTTCTTACACAAGAATTATATGCCTTTTGAAAAGTATCCAGAATCATTGTGTCATCTTTTGAAATGCAACATCTGTATTTGTAAATATTTTCTCACAACAATTAATACATCCTTTGAAAAAGTTCCAGAATCATCAGCATATTGTCATTTTTTTAACTGCAGCATCTGTATTTGTAAATATTTTCTTACACAAGAATTATATACCTTTAACATAAAACAACTAGCAATAACCATGGAAAAATTATTTGTATTTCACCATTTAAAAAATTAAAGGTAAGAATTTTTTTTTCTTTTTTAAATATTACTTTATTCGTGAATGATATTTTATGCTTAAATAATTATTTTTTAACTTTTCTAGTCAGCTTAGCATAAGATATACTTGTAATCCATATAGTAATAATTTTTTGTTATTAATCTTATTGTAGTTTTTATTTGGGGGGAAAAATTAGAATTTTTTTCCCCCTTGTTAATGAAACAAAATTTTCATTCTAACTCAAATTTAAAAAGAAATCCTTTAATTCATAAATTTCATGACAAAATTTAAGCCTGGAAACAAGCCAGTAGTCATGTTATTATCTCATGTTTCATCCTTTCCCATTTCTATTTCATGTAATTAGATTTTATTTCTATCATTATATTACAATTAAAGATATGGATTTGAATTTCTTATAGGGAATTAAGTGTATTTGTATTTAGTAATCATTTAATTTGATAGAAAATAAGAAAATTTATTCAAGTGATATTAAGTATTTTTGAAATATATTAATTTCTCAATGCTCCATAAGTATTATTATTTACTATATTTCTGCATTACTTCTATTGTTTTATTTGACATATAGGTTTGCATTAGGGAAAAAAAAAGCCTCTATGTATAAAACAAAATAATAATAATAATTTACTAAAATTTCAAAATGCTTTCCAATCTATATTCATTTATAAGTGATCCACTTAATTTTTTTGTGACCATACGCTTTATTTATAAATCATTTCATTCGACAGAGATGACGGGATATTGATTCGAAATAAAATAAAAATATATTTCAAACATGTTTTGCGTCAATTAAAAGTGAAAATAAAGAATAAATAACCTTCCCATTAACACATTTCTCCGTATATTAGTTCTTGTTTCTATAGACGATACGTAGTGACATCTATCGGCAGCAAGCGTCGATAAGCAGACGACGCTTCGGACAGCGTCTCTCGTAGGATTCTGCTGATTGGATAGGTCTTGTATAGATACCGAGGGTCTCGGTAGTGACAATATGGGTGCCACTGCCAGCATACATTTTGTTGTAAAAACTTCCTTTTTTTTTTTTTTTACAGTGCACGTACTTTTTAAAATGACTGTAATGCATCGGAATGAAATGTTATCTCCTCAATTTCATGCTTTAGTTCATTTTAAAAATCTAATGGTCGTGTCGAAAAACTGTTTGCTCCCCTAGATTCAGAAAAATCGCTCCTTACATTTGGTTCCGATTTTGTAACAATAGAGCTGATATTTCTAATTTATTTTGGTGTTACATAAAACTTGGTCTACAAAAACTCCAGATTAAAACTAATAGTCCTTCGTCCTAAAATAAATAAATAAAATAAAATAAAATATTGTATTCATGGAAATTTTCAAATTCCGGTTTTCGATGGAGTCACACAATTTGATATGTCTTAACACGACTTGACCCTTTTTAGACAAACTCTCTCTCTCTCTCTCTGTGCATCAAAAATTTTGTGGTCTCACGAACCAATGGAGGAAATTCGTTTAAATTTAGCGATAAGACAGACTTTGAACTAAAGGAGTATACTGATTACATTTGGGGATCCATCTCATCCCATTATTACTAGAAGAAAGTATTGGATTCGTAAAAATTTTCGACCTCGGGTTTTTGATGGATTTACACGTTTTGAGAGCTGTAGAACACGATTTGACCATTTTTAGAAAATGCCTGTCTGTGTGTGTGTGACAAAATTTTGTGGCAACTGTATCTCAGGAACTACAGCACAGAATTTCATACAAATTGGTATGTGGTTGCGCCTTGACATAGATTAGTGCCTATCCACTTTTGGTAAAAATTGTCTTACAGGTTGCGTTGCCATCCCGCTTTTTCTAAATTTTTAACAGGTAATATAGGACAAAATTTTGTATAAATGTGCATAAAGAGAATTATTTTTTAGTAATCATTATGAAATTTACAAGAATTATTTTTAATAGAGACAGTCAACTGGGAAAAAAATTTTGTATGTGTAGGAGCCTCGCCACCCCCCTCCCCTGGGGGGGAAGTCCCCCCTCGAGGGGAGTCAATTTTCATGATGGTTATCTTTCAAAAGAGCTCGCCAGTACCTTTAAAACGAATGGTTGAACCATCTAACTGCGATAATTTAAAATAAAGTTATGGATATTTTTCATTTTTAACAATTTTTTTTTATGTAATATTGACAATAAAATGGACTTTTTTTTTTTTTTTTTTTTTGGATATTTCGTGTTATACTACTTCTCTAATATGGAAATCGTCTGCATTATCGTGGAAGATAATTTTTTAAATAATAATTTAAATAAATTATTTTTACTGAGTGAATTTGT